>PVJH01002553.1:0-165224 GCA_004026705.1 Nesogale talazaci | reverse complement strand
TTCTCCTGAGAATTCTGGGAGATCTGGCCGTGTTTCCCTCTTGGAGGTGAGACTCACTACTCAGTCCCTTAGGGATGCTCTACTAACAAGACACAAAGCTAACTCTCTGTGATATGTCCCGAAGGAGAAGCCACGTGGAGCTATCCTAGTACCCTGAGCCAGACAAGCCACATGGTACAACCTGATCAATTGCTCTTGTGTATAAAACTCTTTCTTATACATATATGAGTGTTTATGAATTTGTTTCTCTACTCTACCTGGACTAAAACACTTGTCTATTTAGTTTAAAGAAGCGTTTCCTGAAGAAGGTAATACTTGCCCCTTGAGGTATTCTGGAACAGTCCAGTGGGCTGCACAAGCAAATATCTATGTTTTATCTCGGATTATGGGCTACAGGACAAAAAATTTTAATTGCCAGGGGACATTGAGTGAAAATAAATCTTCTGAAAATAAGTTTCTTCCCCAAACAGTTTGGGAACTTATGGATATTGGCATTGAGGCAAAATGAAGGGAAGCAGGAATAAATGAACATTTTGAGGAAAGGTTTAGGATACAAAAGAGAACCCTATCTCATATCATGTAAGGAGAACATTTATTGAGTCTTAGAAGGGACAAATACACCATAAAGACATAGGATCTGGATGATAGAGGCCATTAGTCCAAGCTCATAATGGTGTCCAATGGTGCAAAGTCCGGCCTCTAAATAAATAAGGCACCTAACAGAGGAACCATCATGAATTCACAATGGTAGCAGATCAACCCATCACAGTTACAGATGGGACTAAAAAGAGGGATTAGGGCCATACTTGAGATAGTGAAAAAGAGGAAGACCTTCAAGATAGTTTGATATAATGGCAGCAACCATAGATTTAAACATAAATAATTATGAGGGTGGTACAGAACAGAGAATTATGTTAGCAAAAAGGGCTTACAAGATTGGTTTAAGACCTTCCAACCAATGCAGCCAGGGCATGCGAATAGATCATGATTCATGACTATGTATCCCCCATCAAGGACATAGTCAGGGAGACTCCTAAGAGACTTTCTTTCCTGGCTGCTCCATAGAGCCTGAGGCACCCCTTTCGAGCCATCAAGTCAACTCCCACTTCTTACCACCCTATGTACAACTGAACAGAACACAGCCATGGTCTATCCCATTCTCATAATTGTTACGTTTGAATCCACTGTTGGTAGGAAGGTCCATAGTGACAGGAAGGCACATAATGAAGTTTAGGTTCTAGAGTTAAAGATATTGGCTTAACTTTGGCCATCCCTGAGCTTGCTTGCTTTATATATGGGGATTCTGCAAAGGGATATTGGATTGTCACCCCTTTCCAGTGCACTCAGCCTGGGTTATCTACAATTGTTGAAGATGAGAAGGAGTTCAAGGTGGAGATTCTACAAATGGATTTGGGACCCTCTTCTGCAAAGTAGATGCTCAGAATATAAACTCTAATAAGGGGAAAGTTCATTCAAGTTAAAGAAGTGTTTAAGACCATGTAATGTGGTGCTGATGCCAATTGCTATAAATCACATATGATAGACCATATGATCACAAATCCCCACCTTAAGTATGGCCTGCTCCTTCTGATAAGGATCATAGATTGCTACCCTGGGGAAGAGCTCCTGCGTGCCTAAGGTCAAGCAAGCTCAGGGATGGCCAAAGTTAAGCCACTATCTTTAACTCTAGAACCTAAATGTCATTAAGTATGTGCCTTCCTGTCACTATGGACCTTCCTACCAACAGTGGATTTAAACGTAACAATTATGAGAATGGGATAGACCATGGCTGTGTTCTGTTCAGTTGTACATAGGGTGGTAAGGAGTGGGAGTTGACTTGATGGTTCTGTTTTAGGGTAAATAAGAGACCCCAATCTCAAATATAATCTTAGGAGAACATCTATTAAGTCTTTTTTTATGTCTTAAAAGGAACTAAACAGCACGCACATATCATCTGGATGAGGGAGACATTAACATAAGGTCAAAATAGTGTCCAAGGAGTCACAGTCAAGATTCTAGTTAGCTAAGGTATGGAAGAAAAGAAACTCACAAATTCATGGTTGGTGGCAATACATCACAGTGACATGTGGGATGACAGGAGCAGGCATGAGACAATGAACAGAGCAAGAACATTGTTAGATGGAAGTGCTTACAAGATTGGTCCAGGAACTTCTAACCAAGGCAGTCAGGGCATGACTGATAGAGCATGACTCAGAACTATGATACCCTCAGGACTGCACATCAAGGACATACCCAGCCAAGGCCCTAAATGACTGCCACTTCCTGGGCTCCCTAGAAAGGACTGCCACTAATGTACTTTTCAATGTACCTTGACCAAGGGCAAGATTATCTGCATCCTTGGTTAATGATCAAAAGGATTTTCAATGGAGGCTTTATATATGGGGATTCTGCAAAGGGATATTGGATTGTCATGATCATCCATACAAACTGGGTGCTCAAAACTTAAAAAAAAATCATTCTATTGGTTCCTCATACAAGTCTTATCACAATCCATACATCCATCCATTGTATCGAGCACATTTATACAGTTGCTACAATCATCATTCTCAAAACATTTGCTTTCTCCTTAAGCCCTTGGTATCAGCTCCTCATTTTTTCTCATCCCTCCCCACTCCCAACCTCTCTCATGAAACCTTGATGACTGATAAACTTTTGTCATATCTTACACTGTCCAAAGTCTCCCTTCACCCACTTTTCTGTTGTTCATTCCCCAGGGAGGAGGTTATATGTAGATCCTTGTACTCAGTTCCCCCTTTTTACCCTACCTTCTGTCCACCCTCCTGTTATTGATACTCTTACGGCTTGTTCTGAAGGGATCATCTGTCCTGGATTCCCTGTGTTTCCAGCTCCCATATGTTCCAGTGCACCTCCTCTGGTCTAGTCAGACTTGTAAGATAGAATTGGGATCAAAATAGTGGGGGCAGGGAGTATTTAGGAACTAGAGGAGAGTTGTATGTTTCATCATTGCTACACTGGCTTGCCTCCTCCCCATTACCCTTCTGTAAGGGGATGTCCTGTTGCCTACAAATGGGTCATGGATTCCCAATCTGTACTCCCCATCATTCACATTGATTTGATAATTTAGTTCTTTGATACCTAATACTAGATCCTATGGACACCTCATGATTACACAGGCTGTTGTCCTTCTTCCATATGGACTTGGTTGCTTCTGATCTAGATGGCCACTTTTTTACCTTCAAGCCTTTAAGACCCCAGATGTTATATCTTTTGATAGGTGGACACAATCAGCTTTTTTTTTTTTTTACCATATTTGCTTATGCACCCATTTGTCTTCAGTGATCATATTGGAAATGTGAGCACACAATGATAAGATTTTTTGTTTTTGATGCCTGATAACTGATCCCTTCGGCACCTCGTGATCACACAGGCTGGTGTGTTTCTTCCATGTAGGCTTTGTTGCTTCTCAACTAGATGACCGCTTGTTTAACTTCAAGCCTTTAAGACTTCAGATGCTTTCTTCACCACATTTGCTATGTACCCACTTTTTCTTCAGTGATCATGTTGGTGAGCATCATGAAATGCCAGTTTAATAGAACAAAATGTTCTTGCATTGAGGGAGTACCTCATTGGTGACCCAATTTTCCACCTGCTATCTTAATACTAAGCCTATAAATGTATGCACATAGATTATTTCCCCATCCTCTTATATAAATATATTTACATATGTGCTTGCCTTTATACCTTTTTTAAAATGTCCTTTGCCTCCTAGTTCTTTCTTCTATTTCCTTTTGTTTTCCTCCTGTTCCACTATCATGCTCAACCTTCATTTGGGTTTCAGTAATTCCTCAGTTACATTACCCTTGATCAAGCCTACCCTTGATCAGGCCCCCCATACCCTCTTCACAACCTACCTTTGGTCACTTGATGCTCCCTTACCCTAGGTTGGTCAACACCACTTCCTTTCCCCCACCTTCCGCTTTTCCATGCCCCACTGTAATGGTTGATCCTGTTGTTTTCTCCTCCACATGGGTGCTCAGAATTTAAGTCCTAATACATCATATAACAATATGATTCAATAACATGCCAGACACAATTCTACCTGCTTGAGATCCACCAAGGAAAGAAATAGAAATGTCCCTGACCCGGTGGAACTCATATTCTAGCCACGAGGAAAAGAAAAACAGCAGACATATGAAAAAATCAAATATTTTTTGGAGGTGATTTAGATAAAAAAGTAGATCAGGGTTGTCTTAGGATACAAAAGAGACCCAAATCTCAGAAGAACATTTATTAAGTCTTGCTACTGTTTGGTGCAGTGGACCTAACAACAGTTGCAACCCTATGCAAAGCAGAAAGACACTGCACAGTCCTGTGTCACCCTCACCCTTGTTCTGATACTTAAGCCCACTGATGTAGCCCTCTATCAACCCATCTCGTTGAGGACATTCTTCTTTTTCACTGCCCTTTGACTTTACCAAACATGGGGTTCTTCTCCAGGAACTGGTCTCTCCTGACAATATATCCATAGTACATGAGATGAAGTCTTGCCTCTAAGGAACACTTTAGCCTTACATCTTCCAATACAGATCAGTTTGTCCTTTTATCAGTCCAGCGATTTTAAATATTCTTCTCCAGCATCACAAGTCAATTGTATCTATTCTTCTAGAGTCTTCCTTATTCAGTGCTCAACTTTCACATGCATATGAAATGATAGAGAATGCCATGGTTTGGTTTGGGTGCACATTAGTCCTCAGAGTAACATCCTCACTCGTCAATACTCTAAAGAGGTCGTGTACAGCAGGTTTACCTAATGCATGTGTCTTTTGACCTCTTAACTGCTGCTTCCATGAGCATTGATTGTGGATCCAAGTAAGACAAAATCCTTGACAATTCTAATGTCTTCCTCAATTTTCATGATGGTCCAGTTGTGATGATTTCACCATCTGTACTGAAGTCTGTAATCCTGGGTTTTCATCAGCAAGTGTATTAGTTCCTCCTCACTTTCAGCAACAATGTTGTTTCATCTGCATATCTCAGGTGGTTGATAAGCCTTCCTCCAATCCTGATACTGTATTCTTCACAGAATCCAGAATCCCTGATGATTTGCTCATCATACAGTTTGAGTACATATGGTGAGAGAATACAATTCTGAATCACACCTTTCCTGTTTTTAAACTTTGCATCATGTCCTTGCTCTGTTTACACAAGTGCCTCTTCACTCATGTGCAAGTTCTTCAGGAGCACAATAAAGTGTTCCATAATTCCCATTCTTCTCAAGGTTATCCACAGTTTACTGTGGTCCCCACCATTGAATGCCTTTGCATAGTCAATGAAACACAAGTAAAAAGTTTTCTGGTATTCTCTGCCTTCAGCCAACAGCCGTGTGACATCAGCAATGGTATCCTTTGTTCCACGTCCTCTTCTGAATCCAGCCTAAATTTCTGGCAGTTCCCTGTCAATGTACTTCTGCAAACACTTGTTGGGTGATCTTGAGCAAAATTTGACTTGCATATGAGATTTAATGATATTGTTCTATAGTTTGAGCATTCTGTGGGGTCTCCTTTCTTCAGAATGGGGACACATAGGGATCTCTTCCAATCACTTAGCCATGGGTGAGCCTTCCAAATTTGCTGGCATAAGTGATTGCAGGCTTCCAGTGCTTGTTCAGCTTCCTGAAAGATTTCAATGGATATTCCATCAACTCTTGCAGACTTGCTTTTGCATTCACTTCAGTCTGAACTTCTTGCTTCAGCAGAGCCAAGAAGTGTTTCCTTCTGTTATTCTTTGAGTAATTATGGGTTGGGGCTGACTCAATGTTGCATTTTGTAGTTAGGAGCCATGCAGTTGCTGAAGTTGCTGACTGGATAGCATCTCACTACAACTGCAGGGGAAAGACAGCACGAAGACAAAGACACACAGGGAGGCCATTAGCATGAGCACTTATTGGTATCTGAGGATTCCAAGTCAAGGAGCCAATTCAGTACAGCCTGGAAACAAAGAAACCACCACAAATTCAGGACTGGTGGCAGATAATACATCACAGTTGCAGGTCGCACTACAGACTTCGAACATAGCCATAACTGGGACAAATATGTTAGATAAAAGAGCATGCAAGATTAGTTCAGGACCTTCCAAGCTGTCAAGGCATGACCGCAAAGGCATGACTCATGGACCTTGCAACCCCCTGCCCTGTCCTCAGTATGGTAATCCCCATCAAGGGGACACCTAGGCATGACCCTAAGTAAGACTACCTATCTCTGGGCTGGCTGGAGAGGGATGAGCAGTAATTTACTTTCCATAGCACGCTACTTGAGGCCAAGATGATCTACATCCTTGGTTAATAATCAGAAGAAATTTGATAGAAGTTTAATCTGCCTAGGGACTTTGCAATGAATTTTGGGATTTCCTTGTCATCGTTGTTGTTGTTGTTGCTGTTGTTGTTGTTGTTGTTGTTAGATGTCATCACATTGGTTCCAACTCCTAGGCTTCTACAAACTGAGTGTTCAGAATTTAAGTTTTAATTCAGAGTAAAGGGACTAAGGTTTTGTTTTTGGTCGGCAAGGGGCCCAAAGAGCCTGGTCACTCACTGTATGAGACAAACACAGAGATCAGGTTGAACTGATAATTCTTTTGAAATCACTTTACTGGAGGCTTGTACAACTCTAATCATGATCCATACATACACCCATTGTGTCAAGCACATTTGTAAATTTTTTGCTGTCATCATTCTCAAAACATTTGCTTTCTCCTTGAGCCCTTGGTATCAACTCTTCATCCCCCTTCCCTCACGAACCCTTGATAATTGATAAATTATTATTTTTGTATGTCTTACACTATCTGGTGTCTCCCTTCACCCACTTTTCTGTTGTCTGCCCCCAGGGAGGGGTTATCTGTAGATCATTGTACTTGGTCCCTCCATTCTCCCCCACCTTACCGTTACCTTCCTGGTATCCCTAGTCTCATTATTGGTCCTGAGGAATTTATCTGTCCTGGATTTCCTGTGTTTCTAGTTCTTATCTGTACGTGTACATCCTCTGGTCTAGCCGGATTCATAAGGTAGAATTGGTGTACTGATTGTGGGGGGTGGGAGGGAAGCATTAAAGAACTAGAGGGGGCTGAGCCCCGGTGGCGTAAGTGGTTGAGTGCAGAACTGCAGCCCGCAGGCTTGGCGGTTCAAATCCAGCGGCGGCTGGGTAGCGCCCACGACCGCCAGAGGCAGAGATGCCCACAAAAAAAAAAAAAAAAAAAAGAACTAGAGGAATGTTGTATGTTTCATCAGTGCTATACTGTACCCTGACTGAATTGTCTCCTCCCTGAGACATTTCTGTAAGGCAATGTCCAGTTTCCTACCGATGGGCTTTGGGTCTCCACTCTGTACTCCTCCTCATCCACAATTATATATGTATATAATATATTATATATAATATAATATATAATATATATATGTGTATATATATATATGCACACAGTTCTTTGATGTTTGATACCTTATCCTATCGACACCCCCTGATCACACAGACTGATACACTTCTTCCATGTGGGCCTGGTTGCTTCTCAGCTAGGTGGCCACTTGTTTCCTTTCAAGCTTTCAAGATCCCAGACACTGTATCTTTTGAAAGCCTAGAATTTGAGAAATTTTAAATTTATCACTGCAAGCGCTAGCTGATATTTTTTGTTCATACCTAACCCCATAATTAATATGCAAGAAACAGGTTTTGCTATGATCATTAGGAAATAATCTATACCTACATTGTTCCAGGGGCTATTAGGCCACCATTCCCTGTAGCTTCATTTGTCCTTGTTTATCCTTCCCGAGTTAGGCCATTCTCGATGCGTAAGATTAAAAGGGATTTTTACTGCAAGGGAGGGGGCTGTTATGCTTTGAACTTTTAACAAACTAAATCATGAATCCTGTTGTATTTCTATTACTGAGTTTTCCTTTCTCCATTTTGGAGTGCTGGGAGACTGCAGTTTTAAAAATAGGGTGTTCAGGATAGGCCTCGTTGCACCTGAGCAGAGCCTGAGGATCCCTGCTGGATTAGTGATGACATGTTGGGCTCCTAACTACAGGGTCAGCAGATTGAAACCACCAGCCACTCAGAGAGAGAGAGAGAGAGAGAGAGAGAGAGAGAGAGAGAGAGAGAGAGAGGATTTTCTACTCCCCAAAGCATTACAGTCTCAGAAACACTCAGGGGCAATTCCGCCCCACTCTACACGGTGACTAGGCACAGGCATCAACTCGATAGTGGTGAGTTTGGTTTTAGGACTGGAGCCTTCTTAAGGTGAAGAGATTGCCACATTGGTCTCTGAAGCAGACAGAAGAGCCAATATCACTGGAAGGAAGCCAGCCAGGGGAAAGAAGCAGGTGAGATATCAGAGATGCCAGGGGCCATATTTCATAGGTCTCTAGTATGATTATAAGGATATTCACTTTTTCTTGTAGTAAAATATATATGTGTCAGAGAGGGTTCTCTAGAGAAATAAAACCAGGACACTAGTAATTCTCTCTCTGTATTTATATATAGAGAAGGGCATATAAGATAAGAAAGAAACAGTTAACTAATCTATAAAGCAGTACAAATTGCTCAGTGCAACTCACTTGTGTGAGACAGCTAGAAGACTGGCAGTCCTTCAAGACTTGAGGGCCGCTGAGAGCTCAGCGCTGAGAGCTCTGTAGAGCAATTCAGGCTATCTGGTCATAGGCAGCAAACAGCAAAGCAGGTCGCCAACAGTCAGCCAGATGACAGAGTCCAACGGTCCCCAGCTCAAGAGATGTATATCCCAGGAGTGTGGCGAAGTAGGGCTTGAAGGAACCTCAACTCACAATTCCACAGTCCATTATTAGGCATCCATGAGTAGTGTTGCTTGGAGGTTGAGGCACAGGACGAACGAAGCAGCTAGCTGGTCCGAAGATGCAAAAGCAAGAGAGAAGGTGGGACTCACTGAGCCCTTCCTATCTCTGCCCTTCAATTCATCCTGTGTGTTCATTGGCTGTGCAGTCACAACAGACCCACCAATCTTCTGTGGCCATGTTGGCCTAACAAACCTACCCATCACAATATATAACATAAACACTTACATTTGTAACCTGCTGCCTCCATGACAGCCTGCCTGCCCTCTAAAGTCACTCAGAGTCAGAGTTGACTCCATGGTAGTGAGAGATGGGTAACCCTGAGAAGAATGGAAATTCCAGAACACTTCATGATGCTCGAGGAGCCCTGGTGACTGTGTATCGGCCTGCAATCTGCACGTTTGAAAGCAGTTTGAAAGCGCCAGCAGTTCTGCTGGAGGAAGACTGCCCTTTCCACTCCCGTAAACAGCCACAGTCTCAGAAACCAAGAGGGATTTGCTTTGAATCAGCATGGCCATGATAGCAGTGAGTCTGAGTTTGGTAATAATATTCAGGTAGAAACTGTGCCTAGAATGAGAGGCAGTTTTTTGAACAAGGAGATACAGCATGATTCAAAATCAAGACGGGCATGTCAGGGCTGTATTTTTTAAATGCTAATTGGAGTCCATGGATGGCTTAAACTGTTATACATTCAACTATTAGTCAAAAGGTTGGCAGCATTACACAGAGATTGTAACCACATTTTTACTTTCTGTACCAAAAAAAAAGATTTGTAAATAAAGTATTAGCATTTAAATAAAAAGTTTGGCAGCTTGAATTCGCCCAGAGATGCTTTGGACAAAAAGCCATGTTATACTCGCTCCCCAACCCTACTCGACAACACACAAAAAAAATCATCATCTTGAAACTTCCATGCAGAATCATATTCTGCGCACTTGTGGTTGCAATGAGACAGAATTAACACAATGCATCTGGCAGCTCAAACACTAGGTACTGGTTCGAGTAGCCCTTGAGATGGATTAGACCTTGTTGTCACTGTTAGGGAGCCTTATGTAATAATTACATCTTTCATCAAATAGAAAATGTCTCAGCAATGAATCATGAGTTGCTTCATTATCCTATAGATCAGGAAGAAAAATGCAACCCCCAAAGCCACTGCTATCAAGTTCACTCTGAATATAGTAAGTCTGTAGGGTTTCTGAGACTGTGAATCTTTTCATGAGCAACCAGCAGTGGCTTGGAAACACTAATCTTGTGGTTGGTAGCCCAATGCCTAACCAACGCTTCTTGAGAAAGAAAAAGTCCTGCCCAGTAGAGTTCAACACTATCAATATTAAATGCAGCTTGGTTTCAGAGACCTGAGAAAATGTGCGACTTAAAACTGATGCCTGAAATTTTATTTCTCTACTTGTCTGTGAGCTCTGGAAAACAGAGTTCTGCCTCTGTCAACTTTGACCTTATCTAATACTTGGTACAGGGAGGCCTGGTGGTGATTTTAGATATGCATTGCATTGTTCGCTACAAGGTCAGTGGTTCAAACCTATCAGTTACTCTCTGGGAGAAAGATGAGGCTGTCTGTGCTTATAAAGTTTACAGCCTGGAAACCCAAATAGGGTCACTATCAGTTGCTTTGTTAGGAGCCCTAGTGGTGTAATGGTTACACATTGGACAGTCATCTGCAAGATCTACAGTTCAAAACAACCAGTTCTCACAGGGATCAGGTATCAGGCATCAAATAACTAAAAATTATATCATTATAAATGAGGGGGAGTACAGATTGGGGACCCAAAGTCCATCTGTAGGTAGCAGGCCATCTCCTTGCAGAAAGATCAAAGGGAGGAGATTAGTCAGTCAGGATACAATGTAGCAACAATGAAACATGCAACTTTCCTCTAGTTCTTCAATGCTTCTTCCCCCTGCCCCCTCCTCCCCCCACTATCATGATCCTGATTCTTTATTACCTATCCAGCTAGACCGGAGTATGTACACTGATACAGATAGGAACTGGAAACATGGGGAATCCAGAGATGATCTCTTTAGGACCAGTTTGAGAGTGGCAATACTGAGAGGGTGGAGGAAAGATGGAATAGTAAGGGGGAACTGATTATAAAGATTTACATATCACCTCCTCCCTGGGGAACAGACAATAGGGAAGCGGGTGAAGGGAGACATTGGACAGCAAGACAGTGTATGATATGACAAAATAATAATAATTTATAAATTACCAAGGGTTCATGAAGGAGGGAGGAGTGAGGAGGAAGGAGGGGAAATGAGGAGCTGATATCAAGGGCTTAAGTACAAAGCAAATCTCTTGAGAATGATGATGGCAACAAATGTATAAATGTGCTTGACACAATGGATGGATACGTGGATTGTGATGAGTTGTGAACTCCAAATAAAATGGTTTTTTTAAAAAAAGATGAGACTTTCTGCAGTCATAAAGATTTGCAATCTTGGGTAGTTCTACCCTGTCATTTAGAGTCGCTATAAATCAGCATCCACTTGATGGCCTCGAGTGAGTTTTCAACAGATGTTTGTTACAAATCACATTCTGTCACATAGGAAAACCAGTGACTTCTTTTAAAAAGTAATTGCTTAGCTAAACATGGCAGTAAAAACCACTTTGAAAGTGCAGCTTTTGTGATAATTATTTACATACTAGGGTGTGCTTGCAAGGCCACATGCTGCCTCTAACTCTTCTAGCCCTTTAAAAGGATTTACTTGGGAGGGGAAAAATTGGACATCAAGGAATTATTCATATATATTCTCTGTGGTTTTCATTTAAGACAGGAAGGGATTTTCAAGGGTCTGCATGCTTTCATTTGATTTAATTTCATGCTCACCGAAGCCCATTTCCACCAGTCACTGATACCTTGGAACTGCTGTGATTTTCCTTCGTTAAGCTGCCCAGATGCTGTTCAGTAAGATTCTTGGCTTCTAAGCCCCATGCCTTGGAAACAGACTTCACTGCATTACTGACAATTTCAGGCATTCTTTTTACTGATCCAACTAAGCCTTTGAAAATATACTATGACCACTCAGATTTTCAGCTATAGCCTGGCCTTGGTATAAAAGGAGTTGGAAGCCTTGGAAGGCTTCTTGTCAGGCAGTGGCTATACACCATTAATCCCAGAGCAGGGCCCCTTTTCTCCTTTTCCATGGATCTTCTCATCTTCCATCCTGGCCTGGTGGTGAGACTTCTCAAGCCACAGGAAAAGCAGTCCCTAGTCGTCTGAGGCACCTCCCGGGAGAGATAGTAGACACAGATCCTTCCTGCATTCCTGGTGAAGGGATTTCTGCTTGTGTATTTTGCTGGTTCCTGGTATTTTCTTAGGAGTCCTAGGGGACATAGCAGGTGACACACTGGGATGCTAACCATAAGGTCTTCAGTTCAAAACCACTAGCCAGCTCCCAGGGAGAAAGACAAGACTTGTGATACCTGAAAAGAGTTTCTGTCTTGGAAACTGGCCACAAGGGCATTTCTTTGCAGTCTTATAGGGTCTTTTTTTGGGGGGAGGACATCACTGCCATCTGGTGGTGTGAGTAGGAGACCCAGTCTTTGCTCCTGTGGAGCTGGAATTGAACCTCCATCCCAGTGGGCCGCAGTCCTGCGCACAACCACTATGTCACCGGGGCTCAGCAACGGACTCGGTGGCAAGGAGTCATGGGTTTCAGCATGTGCTAATTTAAAAGCTTGGAAACAGTGATATTTGTTGGAGTGAACAGTGGCCAGAAGGTGAACAGGACAGGAGCCCTGAAGGTGTACTGTGTCACCTATTGAGCTGTGAGCCATAAGGTCAGCACTTCTAACCTACTAGCTGCTCTGCCCCTAGGCTGTCTACTCCTGTGAAGAGTTAAAAGTCTTGAAAACCCAAAGAGGCCATACAATTCTGTCCTCTAAGCTTGCTCTGAGCTGGGATCCACTCAATAACAATGAGTTCTGGTTTGGTTTAGCTACTGGAAGAGGCTCTGTAGAGATATTTGTCCTCACTGGACTTTGGGTTCACCCTCTGCAAAATCTGCAGTTTCTTAGTTATACAGACACAGAGACGAGGCTGTCTGCTCCCATATGGGTTGACCATCTGCGAAACCCCAAGGAGCAGTTCCACTCTGTCCCATGAGGTCATACTAGGAGTTGGAATGGTGACTTGTTTTATTCTTGGTTTTGGTGATCTCGTACTGTGACAACAATGTGATAATAATTGGGTGGCTTTAGCAATGACCTTCCTGTCTCTGGTCATTACTCATCTCCAAAGCCACTTATCCTTGTCAGTAGTTGCTGGACTTCTTGGTACCAACGTGTGTTTGAGTTATGTAGTGTGGCTCTAATGGCTTGGTTATTTGGTCACTTCATATTCTGTTAGAGGAGTAAGAAAACCACACACAACCTATCCTCCATTAAAATAAAAATAAATAGACTAACTGAGGGCACGAAGATGGGGAACCCTAGCCTTCTGGCATATGGAGACCATGCGCGGCAGGGTGACTTTTGCATGAAGTGAATTATAGACTGGACTCTTCTGATTAGCTAGCTAATGTCAGCTCTTCTCATCAGCTATTTAGGCTAAATCATTAAAGAAATACCCAAGCAAGTTCTTTGGGTCAGCACTCTTCTGTTCCTAGTCAATGTACTTCCAATCACATTCTTGCTGAGGGCAAGTTGCCCCAACCTTGTTGTGTGTGTTTTTTTTAAATCCACTTTATTAGGGGCTTGTACAGCTCTTATCACAATCCATCCATCCATATGGAACTATCATTATTTTCAAAACATTTTCTTTCTACTTGAGCCCATGCTTCTCTCACCTCTCACTTGCTGTGTCCTGGTGATCAGGGACCCCCCCCCCTCCCAACTACATTTTTCTATTTGATAAGAGAGCAGAGTGCCTCTCCAGGTACAGATTCATTCAAAGTAAATACATAAAACTGGGGCCTAATAATTTCCTTTCAAGCTGTGGAAGTAGGAGGTAGAAAAGAAACTAAAGAGATAAGTCAGCGGTGGGGGAAATTTACCTTTTTTCTTCTCTCTCCAAGCTGGGAGGGTGAGGGGAGGTCTGCTTTGTTAAGCAACCTCCATGTCTAGGAGGATCTGTTAGGGTTTCTATTACTTGAATTTTGGAAACACATTTCTCTCCTTCCCCCTTCTCTCCTATTTTGCTCACTCTTGTAGTTACTTTGTAAGCCCTGGGGAAACACAGAAGACAAAGCTTTCTGTCTCCCCATTTACAAACTGTGTGAGTGAGAGCAAGTTGCTTACCTCCTTTGAAGTTTTTGCATCTAGAAAATGGAAGGCAATAGTTCTTATGTTTCCAGGCATTGATTAATTGACTGATTGATCAGGTACATACTAACACCTTTGCATGCAAGCTTCTACACTGGAGATACAGGGATGTGAGGATGAAGAGATTAAAATGTGCTCTCTACCATCTGGGTGAACACAGGGTCGTGGAGAATCGCTCTTATGCCACAGGGTTCCTGTACGAGTTACATAGAACGGGGCAGTTAAAAGGGTTTTGTGAACTAAATAGAACAGCATGTAAAAAGATATTAACATTTCCAATTCCCCTTTGCTAACTTCTAAAAAAGCTTAAATTCTGCTGTCAAAATGTTCTCATTGCATTGAGCTAGACTGTCAGATCCCAGCGTCAGGCCTCTTGAAATTTTTGAGGCACTTCCCCCCCCCCCCACATACCTATTATTTTATTTATGATATATATTTGACTTCTCTTGGCTGAGATCAGGCAACACCTGAAATATAGTTACCTGTGTTTTATTGGCCACGCAAAGGCACCTGACTTTGTGGACCATGACAAGCTCTGGATAACATTGCAAGAATGTACTTCCAGATCATTCCATTGTGTTCCAGCAGAATCTATACATAGAGTCATTGGCATAGAACAAGGGAATACTCCATGGCCTACCCTTATCAAAGGTGTATGTCTGTGTTGTTTTCTTTGATAATACTTACATCAGTCTGTATGCTAAGCAAATAATTTGAAAAAGAACATGGCACCAGGATTGGAAGATAATGCATTAATCACCTGGGATATGCAGATGACAGAACCTTGCTTGTTGAATGTGTAGAGAACTCGAGAAATGTTTAGGGATATGCAGATGACAGAACCTTGCTTGTTGAATGTGTAGAGAACTCAAGAAATGTTTACTGATGAAGTTCGAAGGCTACAGCCTTCAGTATTATGTTGAGCTGGGCTGACTATAGAAACAAATTCAGTGACTCTCATATATGTATGTGTTAGTCCAGATAGACTAGAGGAACAAATTTCATAGACACGCATATAGATATAGGGAAAAGGTTTATATACAAGAGGAACGGGACATTGAGCCCAGTCCAGCTCAAAGTCATAAGTCTGATATTAACCCATATGCCCGAAATCAGTCTATAAAGTCTCCTTCTGAGTCATGAAGTCACAGGTCAGTGGGTGCAGAATCCCGGCACTGACAGGGGTCTCCACATGGCTCCTCACTTCCAGGGCTTGGGGTCCATCAATAGCAGAAGCAACTCATGGCTGGCAGAGGTCTCCATGTGGCTGCCCCAGCTTCAGAGGTCTGGCTCCATTAGGACAAAGCCGTGTGGTCTTTCCGCTGGCTCCTCCAGCTTTCCGGATGCTGCCATCTTGTCTTGTCAGTGATTCATTGTCTCTGAAGGCATCAAAACAGATCCCTGCTTTCGGTCAGGCAATCTGAACTTCTTAACCATTCTCCTTTAGCAGGATAGGTTCTGAGACATTTAAAATGCAGTTTTTACCCTTTAGCTCAAGGTATATATTAACCGTATTCATTTTATATAGGAACAACCAAAGAAGCATCCAAACAAAGTAATCAAAACTTCAATCTCCCATACTGCATCCAGAAAATAATTCAGTAAACTGCAAGGACATATCTGACTTCTGACTAGCCAAAGAAGTAAAAATCCCACGAAGCAAAAGTCAAACAAGTATCTACTTTCCATCTTATGAAATTTGTTCCTCTAGCCTACCCGGACTAACACAATGTATAAGATAGAATTTTATATCAATAAGTAATTACATATCAAGAAAACATCCCAGCCTAGTCCAACACAAGTCCCAAAAGTCCAATACTATTCCACAAGTCCCTCTTTAGACTTACAGAGCCAGAAACTGTGATGCAGAATACAGGAAGATCACAGGCCATCGAGTGCAAAGTCAAGTGGATCCAAGGTGAGTGGAACATGGCAGGGCATCACCATTACCTCTTGGGGAGGAGGGGGCATGAGAGTCCCAGCAAGGAGGAAGATGGAGGGGCAGAGAGAAAGGAGGAGGGTCCCGGGGTCCTTCTTATAAGAAGGCCACATGCCTCAAGGAAGCACCATCAGGTGGTGACCTGGTTGATAGGTTGAATCCCAACCCTGCACTTTTATACGTCTTCAAGTCGCATGGCATAAAATGCATGCACTACGCTGTCTGATTGCAACCCACAGGTATGCATTGCCATTCGATATGTCAAAGAAAAATCCTCAAAAGTTTACCAGTAGGTCACATCCTGATAAATGGAGAGAAGACTAAAATTGTCACGGGTTCCATTTTACATGGATACCCAATCAAAGGCTGTGGAAGTAGTAGTCAAGAAATCAAAGGATATGTGTATTGAGCCAATTGCCAAAGACCTTTTCAAAGGGTTACAAAGCAAAGATGTCACTTTGGGAATGAAGGTGCCCCGGATGGAAGCGATGGTCTTTGATAGTTTCATACATTTGTAAAAGCAGTGGTGTAGTGGTTACCAGTGGGGTCATGCACGATCTTTGTGATTGACAGTTTGAAATCACCAACAGCTCCTCTGGAGAAGCTCTGGGCTTTCTACTCCCGGACTGTTGCAGTCTCAGAACCCCACAGAGGGTTGCTTTGCTTCAACATGACCTCTGTGACAGTGAGAGGACAATGAGTGAAAACAAAAACAAAAACGGAAAAATAGATACATTTGAATACTCGTGATGGCAAAGAATATTGTATAAATGATGAACAGGCACATCTGGCTTGGAGGAAGTACAGCCAGAACTTATCTTAGAAGCAAGAATGGCAAGACTGTTTCACAAGCTTGTTTGATTTTGGGAGAAGCACCTGAAGAAGTTCCTGGAGAAAGACATCATGCTTCCTAAAGGAGAGGGTTAGTGGAAAAGAGGAAGGTTCTCAACAAGGTGGGTTGACAACAGACTCCCTCAGATCCATGAGAGAGAGAGAGAGAGAGAGAGACAGAGACAGAGACAGAGACAGAGAGAGACAGAGAGGATGACACAGTCCAGGCACTGCTATGCTGTGCATCAGAACCAATCCTCAGCCCATGACGACAGCAGAGGCCCAAGTGAAAAGCCTTCACTATGATGAAAATATCTTTCTCTCCTATGAACAACCACACAAAACAGACCAGAGTTCAAGCCTCCTGGCGGTTCTGTAAGCCATCTTAGATGACAAGCAATACTCCACATGGTATTGCCTGTGATTCACAAAGGCTTACAGAGTGGTCAGCTTACGAGACAGAAGTTAGGAAGCCAAGTGAAGAACCTGTCCTTTACCTTGTAGAAATTGCCCACTTCCCTCTTTTTATCTTTGATATGCCCAGCTTTAGAATTTGATGACACCTACTAATTTCAAGGGAGCCCTAGGAAATGAAGTCCCACCCTGTGATTTTCTTCTGTGACATGCCACATCCCATCTATCACATTGTCCCTAGAATCCAGCTCCTTCTCACCCCCTTCACTCCTCTGTCCAAGCTGCCACTCTTCTCTCCTGCAGGACTGCCACTGCCTCGTCAGTGGCCTCCCTGCTTATGCTCAAGTCCTCCCTAAAATATTCACTCAACACAGCTTCCAGAATGATTTGGCTAAACATCTTATTTTGAACGCCTTTGCTTAAAACTCTTCCACGACCTGGGAAATGCTCTAGAACGCAACCCCCGATACTTGGATCTCCTCTGCTTCTCCCTCCCCACGCCTTCCAGCCACGCTTGTGAGAACCACACCCCAACCACCCTTGCTTGTCCACAGAATGGAAGATCTACTCTTGCTTAGGTTTTTACACTGGCCATTCTCTAGGTCTGGAGGAACCTTTCTCTCAGGTCTGTCTGTGGCGCAGCTCCGTGCCCCTTTACGTCTTTTTGCCAGAATCACCTTCTCAAAGAGCTCTGCCTTATAAGCCCATAAAAGATCCTAAGCCACCAAGCACTCTCAATATGCTCTGTCTTGTTCACATATAGAATACAGTTTGCTGATTTACTATAATTCTCTGTGGTGTGTGTGTGTGTGTGTGTGTGAGAGAGAGAGAGAGAGAGAGAGAGAGAGAGAGAGAGAGTGTTAGTTTTCCTTTGCTGGCTCTAGGTAGGCAAGGATTTTTTTTTCTTCTCTGGTTCACAGATAAATCCTGGTGTATAATAGATGCTCTCTAAATATGAACAGAATGAAAAGTAAGTGAAGAGATGGGTGGAGGCCATCCCGTTCTAATGTTTGCTGCTCTGGCTTACTGAAACAGCCTGCGCACACAGAAGTATCTGACCAGAAACCACACTGCTCTCTTCCTTGCAGCCCACTCATTTCTGAGTATTAGAAGCAGTGTGCCTGAAGCACAAGTAATTCCAGACTTTTCACTCATCAATACATGCCCGTTTGCTTAATTATTTAATTTAAAAAACGCCAAAATCAATTCTGATATTTATTTAACTTAACCAATGAGAGTGCCACAGAGAGCTAAAAGAGAGTAGGAAATCATGGAAGGCCTCTTTGAGGAAGTGACATTTAAACTTATTCCTGTAGGATGTATAGATTCTCACTCAACAAGATCGGGGCTGGGGATGAGCAATGAGGGGGAAGCATTTGTGGATAATAGACAGCGGGAGCCTCATGGCAGGCGGGAATTGAAAGCTAGTTTATACACCAACAGACACGACTTTGAGGATGAAGAGAGGTCGGGGGGGGGGGCGCAGAGTAGGAGGGTCGAAGGGTGTGAGGAAGAGCAAAAGCAAAATGAAGGGTTTAACAAGATGTTGTTGATTTCAGTTCTTGAGATGTTTATATATACATATATGTAATGTTGCTTTTAAAAATGAAAAAATAAATTAATAAATAGCAATCCTTCCAAATTCCTTACTCTTGGAAAAAAGAAGAGGAAAAGTAACATTGAAAATGGACTTGGAATCTTTAATGACAAACAAGTTCGTTTCAAACAAACAAAAAGAAACTGGTCACTGTGTCTGAAATATGAACAATGAGTGAGAATGGAGTGAGATGTAGCCAAGAGGTGAGCTAAGACCAGATCACAGGGTGGGAGGGGGGAGGGAGGGGCTTGGAAGCCACAGGGAGAGTTTTACATGTTATTCTGAGGACAGCAGAAAGCCATTTGTGGTTTTTAAGCAGGAAAGAGACATGATCTATTGTACTCCTCCAGAAGATCACTGTGTGTATTGTATGATTGATGGATCATGGTGTGTGTGTGTGTGTGTGTGTGTGTGTGTGCGCGTGTGGTGCAGTGTGTGTGTGGTGCAGTGTGTGTGTATGCGGTGTTTGTGTGTGTGTGTTGGGGAAAGAGTACTGTGCAGTGGGGAGAGCAAGGACCCAGATGGAAAGTGATATCTATTGGACATGAGCAGTGACAATGAAGAGAGAAAGCACAGGAGCTGAAGTGGAGATATGTTTGGGGGGTACAGTCCCTGGATTTGGTGACAGCTTGGCTGTGGGAGTGAGGAAAAGGGAGGTAGCAAGAATAACTCTGAGGTTTCTGGGTTGGGTAATGTAAGGGAAGCAGGTGACACTTGCTGAGATGTCGGAGCCTGGGGCAGGAACAGACTGAGAGGGAAACCTTTGGTCTGAGGCAGCCTGGCCTAGGACAAGGGGCTTCCCGCACAGAAGTTGCTTAGTATTCTGCCATAGTCAAACTCTGGCATGTCTTGAGTATGTCAAGCAAGTTGTCTGTTTTAGCACATTCAAATTCCTTTTCCATGAGGGGCAGAAATATAGACAGTGCTATAATTGTTCTATTTTTTCTATGCAAACAATTTGATTGTAGTACATTCCCTTAAAACCAAAACATCCCTCCTTAAGAGCTGTGTCATGCAGGGACGGTGCTGTTGAGGGCAACCAATTTCCCTGCAGTTTCATTTGAGGGAAATTCAGGGTACCTCTTGCATGGAATGCTACAGAGGACCACCCGTATAACATGAGGAAAAAGACTTGATGGTTTTTGGGGTCTTTTCAACCTTGGAGTTCTGTAAATCAGTGGCTCAGCCAATGAGAATGTGATGTGAAAAAGCAACAAATGCAAAAGCTGGGAAAGGATGGAAACCATCTGGATTGACAAATTACTCAATGGCCTCTGTGACTTCATTCATATCCTTGAAGCAAGGAGCTCATTCCCTCTGCATCCAAGAGGGTCCTGTTGATCCACCTCTCTGGCCCTATTGGTTCCACACCAGAATCGACATATGAAGGAACAAGTGAAGGTTATAACTTAACAGTAGCCTAGCACTTTGAAGTCCGTATTTGAGATAGAGGTGAGAGTGCTGACAAAGACACTTTGGGCACTTGTGAGTGCAGTTAGGAAGTCGGACAAAAAGAAGCTTGACTATTTTCTGCAAACATATATTTCATGCATGATGTCTTCTTCATTTTCAGAAGCCTTCTTTATCCAAGGTTGTATAAATAAGGCTATGGAGAGGCCCAAAATGTGATGGTGAAAGTTATCCCTGAGCTGAGTGATGAAGGTTTTTTAAAATTTGCACCTGAACTCAAATACACAAAAGAGATGGGTGTCAGAGGACAGTGCCCTAAACGTTGCCTGTGCTTCTGCTTCCCTTCCCCAGAACCACAGGCATGTCCTTGTTACAACACTCACTGCATAGGTAGAATCATAGTTGTTTACTCAATAGTGCTCTCCACTACTAGATATGAGAGAAGGCCCTTAGAATGCCTGAATAACAGTGAAATATGCAGCACCCAGCATGGGATCTGGCTCAGAGAAGGCTCCCAATAAATACTTATTGAATGAAAGGCCACATGGATGAATGAGTGATTGAAAGAAAAGCACCATGGAAAATAAGGAGGAGCCCTGGTGGTGTAGCGGATTACTCAAGGTAGGTTGCCAACCACAAGGTCAGCAGTTCAAACCCACCAACTTTCCTGTATGAGAAAGATGAGGTTACTAAACACGTAAAGAGCTACAGTCTCGGGGGCTGAGCCCCGGTGGCGTAGTGGTTGTGCGTGGGACTGCGGCCCACTGGGACGGAGGTTCAATTCCAGCAGTGGGGCTGGGCCTCCTACTCCCACCGCCGGAGAGCCGTGATGCCAAAAAAAAAAAAAGAGCTCCAGTCTCAGAAAGTACAGGGGCTGTTCTAATCCATCCGACAGCGTTGCTAGGTGTCAGAATTGATTGGATGGCAGTGAATTGGTTGGGTGGTAGGTTTTGGAGAATAGCAGAAACATGCCGGATTTGTCATTTTAACAATTTCCTCTCTATCCAGAGCAGCGAGAACAATTGGAAGCAGCAAGACAACAATTAAAATAATAACAGTGCCAATAAAGACTCAGAATATAATAAAGTCAGTGCAACTTTCAGATCAGTTTTCCAGGGACTGAAGAGCTTACAAGTCATGTTTGAGTCATGCATCAGAGATGCTGGCAGTCTCTGGAGCTCAGCTTACTAGTTTGGCTTTGATGGAAAGTTTTTGTCTTGTTTTTTTATAAGTAGTAATGTAAGCAGTCCATCAAAAATGTCATGAGAAAACCAGCAATGTACCAATGATGATTATGATTGCTTTGCTATTAGCCATAAGGGGAAGAGTTTCACATAATTAAGACCAGGGGGCAAATTAGGAACCTGCCTAATGCTGACCATTCATTTGAATGAGTGACAGAGTCAGTGACCTCTGTGGTGCTCCCTGATACTCCCTACTATTTGTTCTGAGATGGAAATCAAAACATAAGATATAAATTAGAGGAAGTATTCCAAACCTGATGCCAACTTGGCTTTCCCAGCTACACAAAGGCACGATGTGCTAGGCTAGCCAGTCTATGTCTCTCTGAAAAAACACTGGCTCACCTCACACGGTATATTAGGCACCTGGTCTGGTGTCAATTTCAGGGTTGGGAGTGTAGGAGTGGAGTCTAGCTTGTCAATCCGGAAATAGTCAATGAGACCTCTGTGTAGGCAGGGACTTCTCTTCTGAGAATTCTGGGAAATCTGGCACTTTCTTCTTGGAAGTAGGAGACACTCTCTCATGCCTGTGGGGGACACTCTACTGACAAGACACAGGCTGATTCCATGTGAGATATCCCAAAAGTGAAGTCTCATGGAGCTACCCTGAAGGAACCAGATCTCTGAAGCCAGAAAAGCCATGTAGAGACCCCTACAAGAACTGAGAGGCTTAGAACACCACTGGATCCAAAGACTTTCTACCCATTGTCCTGCATTTGACATCATTGCACATGCCTTGTGAGTGTGAAGAGGACTGTATAGATTGGTATCAGACTTATGGTCTTGGACAGGACTGGGTTGGGATACTTTCTTAATGTATAATTCCACTTTATAGAAGACTCTTTTATATACATATGTATGCTTATGAAGTTGTTTCTCTAGTCTACCCAGAGTAACACATACAGGAAAAGAAAGTGAGCTAAGACCTCCTCACAGGTCTCAAAATGGGATGGAACTGGAGGTCATTTGCTAACAGCAATCTTGAGTGTCTTCACCCTGGTCGAACTACTGTCAAATCACCAGTTACTAATACAGAAAGACAGACCAAAAATTTTACACTAGTACAAAATCCTGGCCAGCTAGTATTGCTTTAAAAAGGACATGGAAAAATAGTGGCCATAACAATAGTTTTGCCTGTTTGTGGTAGTCCAGGTAGACTAGGGAAGCAAATTCATAAATAAATAAATAAATAAGTAGGTTTATATACAAATGGAATGGAACATTGAGAAAGAATTCCAGTCCAGTCCAAGCCCACAAGTCTGATATTAGCTCACATGTCTGATCCCAGTCTATAAAGTCTTCTTCAGATTCACCAGGCACATGCAATGACCCCAGGACAATCATAGGCCAGTGGGTGCAGAGTCTTGTGTATCCATGATGATAGGAGCATTTGAGCACTGGCAGGAACCTCTCTGTAGCTTCTCAAACATCTTAGCAATGGCAAGAGTCTCTATGTGGCTTTTCCAGCTTCGAAGGTCTGGTTCCATCAGGTTAAGCCGCATGTGGCTTCTCCTCAGGCTTCTCCAGTTTCCAGGACTCAGGGTCTATCAGCATGCTGCCATCTTGTCTTGTCAGTAGTGTGTCTCCCAGGGACTGAGTTGATAGCCTCTCACCTCCATGGAGGAAATAACGGGAGATTTCCCAGAATTCTCAGAGAAAGCCACAGAGGACTCATTGGCCATCTCCAGATTGACAGGCTAAACTCCACCCCTATACTCATAATTCTCAAATTGATACCAGATTAGGTGACCACCACACTCCATTTCCTCAACCAGGAAATGGGGAAGGGGTTGGGGGAAAGCATCTACTCCATAGAGATTGTAGGAAAGTGAATGAGTTAATGCATATTAGGTAGTTGACATGTGATCAGAGTTATAGAAACTCAATTATGGATGCCACGCTTTGAGTAGCAGTGCCTGTGCGCCATAGCTCATGATGGCTATCACCCCCATTGTACAGCTGAGGCAATAGTGGTTATGTGAAAATCAGTGACTGGTTCAAATGGATAATCAGACCCAGGCATACTGGCATACTGTTGGTGCTAAATTCTACAGTCTGAGACATTGTTGAATAAGACTTAGGACCTCAAGGTGTGCATGGTATATTGGGAAAAACAAAACAAAACAAAACAAAAAACCAGACAAATAGAGGTTATTTTTTTTTCATTAAAAATTTTTAATGAAACTGAGCCCTGGTGGCACATTGGTTGTGTGCGGAGCTGCGGCCCACAGGGTTGATGGTTCAAATCCAGCAGCAGCTCTCCAGGAGCAAGACTGGGCTTCCTACTCTCACCAGAGCAGTGATGCGAGAAAAAAAATCTTAAGGAAATATGTTATCCTACAATAAAAATGTAAGGGCATGACCAGGATCCTGCTGAAATTGCCTTGGACTTCCAAGTCTTCCTGTAGTCAGTCTTTGGAATTAGCTCCTTTAATTTCAGCTCGAATAGCATGCATCCTGTCTCCATTCGGGTCTACGGCTCCTCATTAGCCAGCCCACATTTGGAAGAGGCCTGGGAGAGGGAAGAGAGGACACACTCATTCCGGAGTTCACCATCGCACAAGCAACAAACACTCCTGCCTACAGGAGGATGGAGGGGCATACGGAGAGATTAATTGGTTCATCTGTTATCCTGTCGCTCAGCTCGTGAGCAGCCTGTGATCATAAACAACCCATGTGGGGCAGCGTTGGTCCTCTCCGCAGGGTACCACCCCCACACCATGTGAGGCCAGCACACTGACGTGTGAATCACCTTCTAGGATGAGCAGCCCCTGACTCAGGACTCCAGAGAGCTTCCTATTGAAACAGCAGTTGCCTCAAGCCTTGGAAAGAGGGAAGCAACAACGTCTGAAGGAAATGAACACCATCCCTTCGGGGCGGCTTCTGAATCTCTCCAGCAGTGACACTCAGCGACTCTTACGAGCCAATGGTTGTCGAGTGACATTGATGGAACTTTTGGAGGTTCAAGCCCACTGAGAGGCATTTCGGATGAAAGGTCTCTGGATCTCCTTCTGTAAAACCAGCCATCGACTGCCTTAAGGAGCAGAATTCTATTCCACAGGGCCCAGGAATCCCCTGGGCAGCAGCACCTTGCATTTCTCTACTGGTCTTCTACACATCTGATGTCATTATAGCCTCAAAAGAAATGTTGGGAAGGTGTTGCTATTGTGACTTTTCCCTTGATGTAGACCATGGCACAGAGGTGCTAAGCACCTGTCAAAAGTCAGAGAGTGGGGAAAGTGGAACCTCTAAGACTCGTGCTTCTAAGACTTGCAGACTGCGTACCTGGCTCCATAGGGCAGGTGAGTAGGTGCAAGCCTTAGGGAATGTTCAGTATCATTCATCCATCCAAGTATCCTTTCGTATTTATTGAACGCCTGCTCTGGATTTGTCCTAGGCTCCAGGGCACAGTCTGCTGCCAAGATCACCAGGTCACACCTGGCCCTTAGTCCTTGACTTTTCCAGCAACTCTCACACTGTGAGGGGTACCTTGATTGAATATAGTAAAGACCCTAATGAATTCATGTATCAAAAAATCTCAGGAAAGTGGGGGCCAGGGCAGACCCTCAAGGTAAGTCACTCTCCCATCCTCTCCCCAAACAAAACCGTATAATGTAAGGAATTGATATTTGCATGAAGGATGCGAGCCTGTTTACAAGGTGATTAGCAAACCAACCGAGGTGTGTGTGACTTTCATATGGTGAGCATAACAATGATGCAGAGAATGTAATGTACTTCTCATTTTGTGGAACTCATAAGAGACACATGTTGCCAAAGGTTGGCAATTGGAACCCACCCAGAAGTGCCCGTGGGCATGTTCTCAGGAGAGCTCAGTCCCTGGAGAAGGACATCATGCTTAGTGAAGTAAAAGGTCAATGAAAAATAGAAAGACCATCAAAGAGCTGGAATGACACAGCACCTACAACAATGGCAATGCCTTTTTATTTTAGTTCTCTTTCTGGCTATGTGACTGTAGATGTCTATGTTTGTCTTATACAGCTATACACTTCTGATGCTGAGAAGAGAGTACACATTATCCAGGCATATAAAGAAGTGGAGGGACCAGCACATGTATACGTAAGTCCCTCACTTGTAGGCTGACATGCTAAGATAACACACTGTGAGGTTACACAGCTCTGTCTTAAGCAGGAAAGGCATTCTCTAAGGAGTTTTTGAATGCATTGAAATGTTCAACTCTTCAGGTAGACATTCAGCCAGGTAACATGCTGTTGAATTTGAGGAATTTCTTTGTTATTGCTTCTGCAATCTAAAATGTCCTCTTTTCCTTTCAAACAAGCAAATCTACTAGATTGATTTTATTGGCAACTCCTCCTAGCTGGCCACTGAGGAGCATCAACTACAGAGTATGTGGCAAGCACAGGTCAAGTAAGGGTAAGTGGAATGGAATCACTATTATCCACGGACTGGAAAGGATCTTGCTGGGCAAAGCCCCCTTAGCTACTTGTATCAGCTCCCTTCTCTGCAGAGTCATTGGCAAGATCTTCTTCCAGCCCCTCTCCATCTCTCACCTGGATTGTTACTATTGCCTTGTACCTGGTCTCCTGGCTTCACTTACCTCCTTCAGCTCATGCCTCCACTGTGGCACACAGAAACATATGGAATTTTTAAAAAACAAATGGAATTTTATAAACCAAGGTGAAGCATTTGGATGAGCTTCAGAGGTACATACATTTGAAAGACTTTGTTTACTTGCAACTGATTGTGTCCAAATCATTGGAAGTACGCATTTTTCTCTACTGCCATTAGGGCTGCTTCAAGCTCAAAAGTTTGTAAAGACCATAAGTTAAATTCTAAGTGTGTGCATACATTGTGCATGTATGCATATAATGGTGAGAGAAAGTATTCTTATTTCTTATTTTCCCTAGGATAATTCCTACCAGAATTACTGGGTTAATTTTTACTAATGGTGCATTGGACTAGGGACTAAATGCCAACATTTTAAGAACTCTACAACAGCTCAATGAGGAAATGAAAAATGACCCGATTAAGATGTGGAAAAAAGGGGCCTGAGCCCCGGTGGCATAGTGGTTGTGCGCGGAACTGCGGCCCAATGGGATGGAGGTTCAATTCCAGCTCCAAAGGAGCAAAGGCTGGGCCGCCTACTCCCACCACCAGAAGTCAGTGATGCCCCCCCAAAAAAACCAAAAAAAAAAAAAAGATGTGGAAAAAAATATATGAATGCAGTTCACCAAACGCCAAATCCAAATGGCAAACAAACACTTGAAAAAAAATACTCATTACCACTTTACACCCACAATGCTAGCCCAATGCAAAACAAAACAAACAAACAAACAGAAAACAAAAAATGCTGGAGAGACTGTGGAGAGAATGGAATTCATACACACCACTGGTGAATTTATAAACACATACAACCGCTATGGAAAACAATATGGTGGTACATAAAGCAACTGAGAATTGAAATACCATGTGACACAACAATGCCACATTAGGCTTACCGTCCAAAGAAATGAGACACAACATAAGTGGGTCTCTGCTCCTCCATGTTTTCAGGAGCACTGTTCATGAGGGTTAGAAACCGGAAGCCTAAATGCCCAACAGTGGAAGAATGATTGAAGAATCTATGATAAATACACACAATGGAATAGTATGCATCCCTGAAAAACAGTGGTGAAAGCATGAAATACTCCAAGACGCAGAAGGCCCTGGAAACCATTATTCAGAGTGAAGCTAGTTATTATTTACTCTCCTTCTCTGCAACGTAAGGTTCTTAGCTCTGATACTAGATGTCTTCGAAAGTGACAAGGAATCTGACAATGAACTTAAGGAACTGCTTTTCTTTGCTTCCGCCACAAAGTGCTGAGATCAGTGTCGCTAGAGGGATGTGGGACAACCAAGAGGATCCTCAGCTGAGGGAGACCCAGGCAGCCTCACAAGCAGATGGAGTGGGAGCCAGTGCACCACCAAGAAGACTCAGGGTCAAGAAGGGGAAGAGAAGACGAAGAACTCAGGTCCTTGTGCACAAAGGGACCACAAAGCTTGTCTGAGCCCACTGCTCAAAGAAGGAACACCAACTATCAAGTCTTAGGGACCAAATTCCAGACAAAGGGGCAGAAAGTCTGGTTAAGAATTCCTTTCCTAACACTTTGCACGACTCTCAGATGCAGAAACTTTGGGAAGAGAGATTTAAAAATAAGCTTAAAAATATTAATTTATTTTAAAAAATCTTTAAAATATATCATTAATTGGGAGTTTGTGCATACATCATATTCCATAATTCAGTTACAACATTATATCATTGGTGCTACAAAAATAATTTTATTAGCAGCTAATTCACACGTCACACAATCTAATAGTTCAATCATATTGAGAAGAGTTGTGCAATCATCACCACAATCAATTTTAGAACATTTTTGTAATCACTGTTAGAGCCCCACTCCCTCCCATGCCCCATCAAATCTTGGATTTCATATACAGAAAAGCATTCAAAACAGAAACAAATAGCAAACAAACAGAACCCAACGACACTGACAAACTAAAACAAAGAAAGACCTCAATCAAAAAGAAAGCAGAGACTTTGAGAAAACTTGGATAAATTTAAAGCAGATCCAAATGGAGATCAAGGGATAAGGTGTTACCTTGTACCCTAACTGCATCTGCTACAATCGATTTTACAAAGCTCCCTGTTTGATTACAAGGCTATTCACATGCCTGGATTAATAGCAGGAAGGATTCACTCAAGGCTTAATCCGAGCGAGGACCCTGCAAATGCATTTGGGGCTCTCACTGTCATCTAGAGCCTTCTGCAAGTCAGGTGTTCAGAATTTAAGCTCTGATCCTGGAGAGAAGACATGCCGAGAAGCATGGCCTGGCTTTGTAGCCTCTGTGTCACAAGAAGAATTTAGATCAGTGTTTCTCAAAGTTGGCGATACTGTCCTCTGGAGCATGCTGGACCCATGCAGGGAAACAGCCAAAGCAGGTGCCTATGCGTGATCCTGGATGCTGGGCTGTAGTACAAAAGCTCTTCATTGCTGGGGGTGGGGCTGGAGGAGTACTCAGTGATTTCTTTTCTCTTCTGAAAAGGAGGCAGTAGGCCACATAAGTTTGGCAGCCTATGGTTCAGATGGACACACATGGTACTGATTAACAGAGAGGCAAGCTGGCATAACTGCTCTGCATTGAAGGATGTTTAGGGCTGGATACTCTTAGTATTTTATACAAAGGAGCTCATTTGATTTAACCCAAACATCTGCCTATTTCATTTAATCCTCTTAGCCACACCGTGACACAAATAGGAACATGAGAGTTGGAGAAGTTCTTTGCAGGCCTGATCCCAAGGCAGACCTCTTTGTCATGATCCTATTTGTCTTTGTATATGCTTTTCTCCTGGTCCACCCAGGCACATCTCAAAACCCAAACCAAAGGCACTGGCACTGAGGACAGGCCAACTCATAGTGACCCTATCAGCCTGGGAAGAACTGCCTCTGTGTTGATAAGATTGCAATTCCTTAAAGAAGGAGAGTTCTTCCTCCTGCAGAACAGCTGTGATTTTGAACTCCTGACCTTACAGCCAGCAGGCCAACCTATAACCTCTATGCCACCACTGCTCCTTCTCAAGCAAATCTAGTAACTGACGTCATTTTCCCCGCACCTGCTCCTTTTAGGCTCCCTCCTCTCCCACCCAATGCCCATCTTCCCTGACTTCATTTCCTGAATGGCTGTGTGCAGATTCTGCGCATGCTCACAGTGACATGCTTGTCTCCTTCCCCGTAAAAGCAGGACCACATCTGGCTCAGATTTGTAAGCAGAGCCCAGTTTAGTCCTGACACTTGGTTGCTACTCAAGATGTGTTGGGAAAATGGAGGACAGGTGGGACTTAGAACAGCAATGTGAGACCATAGTCCTCTCACTGCACTATGCTGCTGGCATCCTGTAGAAGAGCCCCACCCCCTCAAATAAATAAATAAAAGCCCAAAACTGAGAAACCAAGCCCTTAGCTGCTGTGGATTTGATTTATATGTTGACTTGTAACAAACTTTGCATTACTTTTTTTTTTTTTCCAAACTCTGCATTTCTGAGCATGCCGTTTTCCCTCCGATGTGCTTCTGGTGTGTTTGAGGTGCCAACCTTTCTGTAAGTAATGCACAGCTTAACTCTTTGTCACCCAGGGATGAATGAACCCAGAAAGTGTGTTCATAAGGTTAACAAGCCATCCAGAGAAGATCAGAAATCACAGAACTACTCACGTCAGTGCACTTGCACACGTGTCTGTACTCATATGTGCACATGCATGTGCATAGTGTGTGGACTCACGATTTAATCTCCTTCACTGCAGCACGAGTATCTTAGCTCTGATACCAGATGCCTTCGAAACTGACAAGGAATCTGACAACGAACCAACCAACTGCTCACCTTTGCTCCCGCAGCAAAGTGCTGAAAGCAGTGTCCTAGAGTGCTGTGGGACAAAGGGAAGCCTCAAGGTCAGGCAGACCCAAGGGAGCTTTCACAAAGGAGATGGGTGTGAGCCAGTGCGCCACCAAGAAGACACAGGGTCAAGAAAGGAAACTGAAGCTGAAGGGGCTGAGGTCTTTCTTCTCCCCCCAACTCTCGGACACTTTGCAATGCCTGCCGGAGCAGACTGGGGAAAGTCTATACATCCTCAGTGCCCACACTAAAAGAGAACTTAGCAGGGAAACCTTCTCTACCCCAGGCGCACCTCGATCCCCTCCAGAGGCACCCAATGATCTTCCAGACTCTGACTAGAGAGTCCTCATAAGGCGTTCACATAGACGAACCACCTTAGATCCTGAGGAGGTTATTATCATCAGATACCTGAGAATCACTGGGGATCTTGATCAAATGCAAACTCTGATTCCATATATCTGACATGCATATGTAAATTACGAGTGGGACCCTTACCAGGACGACGCAGCGTGAATCTCTGGAATAATGTTTCTCCTTCAGTCTTCTACAGGTGAAGTAACTGCCCTTCCCTAATTGATTCTGCTCTGATGTCACATGAAGCCCTCATCACTTTCTTTGAGATTCTGTCCAACGGGTCAATAATCTCAAGCCAAACTCACTGTCATTGAGTCAATTCTGACTCACAGGGATCCTGTAGGACAGAGTGGAAATGTCCTTGGGCTTTCTGTGGCTGTAGCTCTTTATTATTTTTTTTTAATAAAAACAATGTTATTGGGGAGGGCTCATACAACACTTAACCCAATCCATACATTCATTCATTGTATGTCAAGCACGTTTGTACACTTGTTGCCATCATCATTCTCAAAACATGTACTTTCTACTTGAGCCCTTGGTATCAACTCCTCTCTCCTTGTCCTCCCTTCCTCACAAACCCTTGATAATTTATAAATTATTGTTTTGTCATGTCTTACCCTGTCCAATGTCTCCCCTCACCCACTTTTCTTTTGTCCATCCCCCAGGGAGGGGATTAGATGTAGATTCTTGTGGTCAGTTCCCCTCTTCTACCCCACCTTCACTTCCTAGTATCACCTCTCTCATTATTGGTCCTCAGGGGGTTATCTGTCCTGCATTCCCTGTGCTTCCAGTTCTTATCTCTACCAGCGTACATCCTCTGGTTTAGCTGGATTTTTAAAGTAGAATTGGGATCATGATAGTGGGATGTGTGTGCGTGTGGAATCACTAAAGAACTAGAGGAATGTATGTTTCATTATTGCCACACTGCACCCTGACTAGCTCAGTTCTTTGCTGCAACTCTTCTGTAAGGGGATGTCCAGTTGCCTACAGATGGGCTTTGGTTCTCCACTCTGCATTCTCCCTCATTCACAATGATATGATATGATTTTTTGTTCCTTGATGTCTGATACCCAATCCCATCAACACCTTGTGATCACACAGGCTGGTGTGCTTCTTCCATGTGGGCTTTGTTATTTTTCATCTAGATGGTTGCTTGTTTATCTTCAAGCCTTCAATACCCCAGATGGTATTTCTTTTGATAGCTCAGCACCATCAGCTTTCTTCACCACATTTGCTTATGCACTCGCTTTTTCTTCAGTGATCATGTGGGGAAGGTAAGCATCGAAGAATGCCATTTTAATAGAACAAAGTGTTCTTCCATTGAGGGATTACTTGAGTGGAGGTCCAATGTCCATCTGCTACCTTAATACTAAATCTATAAATTCATGTATGTAGATCTATTTCCCCATCATCATATATTTACATATGTACATGCCTGTATTTAGGCCTCTATAAATGCCTGTTGCCTCTTAGTTCTATTTTCTATTTCCTTTTACTTTCCTCCCATTATACTATCATGTCAGGCTTCATTTGTGTTTCAGTAATTCTTCTTGCTTACATTGACTTGGATTAAGTCCCACAAGACCTCCTATACCCCCCTTGCCACTGATTTTGGAGCCCGTGTTCCTTTGTTCCTGGTTTGCTAACACTCCCTTGCTTTCCCCTGTCTTCCCCTCTCCCATGTCCCTCTGAAACCATGGTCCCGTTGTTTTCTCTCCAGATTGTGTAGCCAGCCTATCTTACCTAGAGAGACCTGATGAGATAATAATATGCACAAAAAACAAGACAGATCACAACAAAGCAACAAAAGACAACAACAACAAAATAACAAATAGAAGAAAAGTCTGTCAATAGTGCAAGGTCTGTTTGTTGACCTTTAGGAGTGTTTCCAGATGAGTCTGATAGGGTGCCATGGCCTGACCCCACAGTCTAATTTTGGTATTCACTGGGAGCTTCTTGCTCTGCTCCCCTTGCTGTTCTGTTGCACACCCTTAGTGTTTCTCTTTGGTGTGGTGAGATCAGATCCGGTGCAATTCCCGCACTGCATCTCCAGTGTTGTCCCCTGTAGGGCTACGGGTCAGTGAGAAGTGCCTTGTCTCATAGTGAGGCCAATCCTATGGTCCTCTCTGTGCATTGGCTGCTCTGAGTGAGGTTATAACTCGACAGGAGTAGAAAGCCTCCTTTTTTTCTTGAGGAGTGGCTGGTAGTTTCACCCTCTTGACTTTGTGGTTAGGAGCCCAAAGCATGCCCACTCCACAACCAGAGCTTCCCTAACATATCAGTTTCCTATTAATGATTGTGGTAATGATTATACAACTCTTCTTGGAGTGATTGAACTATTGAATTGTGTGATATGTGGACTAAGTGCCAGTAAAATCGTAAAGGAGTATTTCTATTACGGTGCACCATTTAGGACTCTACATCCCCGTCCTAGGAGGATCTGAAGGGTCCACAATTCAGAGGAACCCTAACTTCTCATGTTGACAACAATCTCTATTTAGGATGCAACTCAGGATCCTGCTAGCTCTTTGGGACACCCACTTACTGTCCAAGAAACCTGACTGTACTTTTAGGAGTTAGGGCCCCTCTTAGTAATCCTAGTAGCCCTGTGATCTTACTTGATACCCTACCTGCTCTGTGGGACAGATGGAAGAAACCGCTAAGCAAACTTGTTGCCAGTCAGTTGTTCCCAACTCACAGTGACCCCGTTTGTCAGAGTCGAGCTAGTCTCCTTGGGTTATCTTGGCTCTAATCCTTTTACAGAAGCCGACCTTCAAGGCTGTCCTCGGAAGTGCCATTTATTGGACAAAACCCACCAAACTCTAGGTCAAGTTGCTTGCACACAGGGCTACCCACGACATAAAGGTGCAGGCTGAAGAGTTAAAAGGCCTGGGCTCTGATCATTGCAATCATAGCAGCTAACCATGGGTATCAGGTTTGTTTTGGGTAAAGTGCCATGGTTGGAGACTCATGCATTTAATCATTGGCACATGTCAGGCTTTCCCCCTCTTCAGATGCCCGTGAGTCACTTGCATCTCAGAGGGACCCCATGTACAACAAAATGAACCACTGCCTGGTCCTGTGCCCGTCTCACAATTGTTCTTATGCGTGAGCCATTGCTGCAGCTACGGTGTCAGCCCATTTTGTCCAGGTCGTCTCTCTTCCTCAGTAGCACTCCTCTTTGTCAAGCTTGAAGTCTTCTCCAGGCACCGGGTCTCTCCTGATGACACACCGGAAGTTTGTGAGACCGAATTTTGCCAGCTTTGCCTCTAAGGAGCATTTTGGCCATATTTCTTTCAAGACAGACTTGTGGGTTTTTTTTCGGTGTGGGTGGGATAGTTCATGATACTTTAAAAAGAATGAATTTCTTGAGGGCTCTTACAGCGCTTATAACAGTCCATACATTAATTGCATCAATTGCATTTGTACATAGGTTGCCACGATAATTTTCTTTTTAAAATCATTTTATTGGGGACTCAAACAGCTCTTATCACAAGATACTTTCAATAGTCTTCACCAACATGATTCAAATGCATTGATTCTTCTTCAGTCTTCCTTAGTCAGTGTCCAACTTTCACATGCAAATACCATAGACGTTATTTTTTAATCCATATTTTACAAATAGAAAAGTGGAGGTTTTAAAAAAAATAAAAATGGAGGTTTTAGGAAGGCTAAGCAAGTGTGGCTCGTGTAATTGCCAAGGACACTCGTGCTGGTCAAACAGGAACTCGGTGTCTCATTTTCCGTCTCTGGCACATAGACAGGACAAAGGCCAGACGTTCTACTCCCAGAGAAAGTTACAGTCCTGAAAACCCACAGGGCCGGTTCTTTTCTGTCCTGTAAGCGTTCTCTGAGTCAGGACTGACTCAGCGAGTTGGTTTTGTTTTGTTTGTGGCACATTGAGGTGCTGATCATTCCTGTCTTGGAGAGTTACAGAGAGGATTCAAGGAAAGACTTCAGTGCAGGTGACAACCCTCAACTGTAAAATGCATTGCAATCAGTCTCTGATCCTCAGTACGCAGCTTTGAAACCTAGGCTCCCACTTCCTTCTCCTTTTAATTTTGTCTACTCAAGGTTGCTGCCCGAGCAGCCTATGTAACGAATGTTTTCTTCCTTTCTCTAATCCATGATTTTTTTTATAGATTAGGAGGTAATTACTCCCAAATGGATACATGAAAGCTCAATTTCAGCCTTTCATTCATCAAGCCATCTATAATTATGCATCTAGGTTTTATTTATTATTCTTCATTAAACCCATTTCAAGTGAAAATAAATGAATCCCCTCTTCCATCTATTAAGTGATCTCTGTGCCAAAGGTGTCTCTTTTCATGACTCTCCCAGCAGAGGGCACTGTGTCTCTACAAATAAGCAAGCCTGGTCTTTCAAATTTGGCAGGGCCAATTTTGGAGGGAAGAGGGTATTTGCTGAGTTCCCCCCCCCCCAATAAATGTACATCAAAGATTTGTTCATTAATGAAAAGGATGAGGCCATTTGGGCTTACTTCACAAAGAGAATTTCCAGTTCGTGTATACATGCCACAGGTGATGTTCAGTAACCTCATTACTAACTGCTTCTAGCCGGTCCCTGCCTCATACATTTCAGAGTCAAACCGCTCACTAGACTTTTGGTTGCAATGCTCTTTAAGGAACCAAGTCTTCAGGACATTTCTGCCTTCAAGCTACTGCATAGGTTTGAACTGCCAACCTTGGCATTACCAACGGATTTGCAAGCCTTGTAAACATTAGGTTAAAAAGCCCTTAGTGCCATTGAGAGGATGTTGACTGGGGGCTTATAACTCTAGAGAAGCAGAAAGCCCGGTGTTTCTCCAGAGGAGCGAGTGAACTGACGGTTCCAAGCTGCAGATCTGCAGACCACACCCAACGTGTAAGGGACTGGCCGCCAGGTGCGGTTTGGCGATACCCATCATCACAGGAGCTGGCCATGAGGCCGCAACACAGCAGCCTGTGGGACCAAGTCATCTGCCCACTCTTATTCTGATTGCCTTACACGCACGGTTGGCTTATTTTTTCCTTGTCATTAGGTGGATATGGGGACTTCACAAACAATATAGATTCCCCAACATTTCGCTCGAAGAGCCCTGGTGGTGTCGTGGTGATGAGCTCAGTTGGGATCTGAAAGGTCAGTAGTTTGAAACCACCCACTCCTCTGCTGGAGAAAGACTGGGTTTTCGACTTCCACAGACAGCGCACAGTCTGGGAAACCCGCATCAGGTCACGTGGAGTCAGCACTGGCTCTACGGCACCGTGTTTGGAGTAATTCCTTTTTTAATTCTCTTGCTGGGAGCTCTTACAGATATCATACCATGCTCTCCTTCAATCACATCGAGCAGCAATGTACAATTGCCACCACGGTCAGTTTCAAAACATTTTCTTTCTTCTTGAACTCCTTGATATCCAGATCCCCTTCTCTCCCCCACACCCCAGAGGAATCCTTTCTTTCCTCCCTATAATTATCCCTCACATCCAGTATATCTGTTCACATCCAATTCGGTTGTTGGAGCTCATCTAGTGGGGGTATACAGTCATCAATGCTATCAGCTCCCTCTTGCCCCCTCTTCCCCCTAGCTCTCTCTGCACCCTCAGGGAACTGTGACCTTTGTCATTGTTTGTGAAGTGTTAGGAGTTGCAGCACTTCTTTTAAACTCATAAGGGATCTCACAATGCTGGCTCCATCTACTTCCGTGTTGACAGTCTGCTGGGAGTCAGTGGGTTGCAACCCCTTTAGACAGATGTGTGCTGGCTAGCTCCCACCATCTCTGGCCTGCCTTATTTGTGCATGTCCTCTGAAGAATAAACAGGTTGCTGTCCACTAGACACGAATTCATGGAGACGCCATGTGTGCCAGAGTAGGGCCATGCTCCCAAGGGTTTTTAGACTGAGTTTTCAGAAATAGATGGCGAGGCCTTTCTTGCACCTCCAACCTTCTGATTAGCCACCGGGCGTGTTCACTGGTGTCACCACCCCATCTCTAAAAGCATCTGAATGTGTGTCTGTCCTCTTTGTATTGCAGATGGGGAAAGTGGGGGTCAGAAAAAAGTAGGAAGGTAAGTGCTCAAGTTCACACAGCAAGGACAGCACTGAGGTCAGATTCAAGGCCCCCCTCCCACCCCCCCACCCCCCCACAGGGTCCCTTCCCACCTCAAGTTGCTCAGAAATAAAGATGGAGCCGAACGCCTACCCTGTCTGAGTCAGGAAGCTTCATCCCCTGTCTCCTCTCTCTCCAAAGATTAATGATTCTGAGCAGGGCCCAGGCAGAGTAAGATGCAAGGAAGAGCTGAGGAAGATGGAAGAAGGATGGGGGGGGGGGGGGGGGGGAGCAGCGGTGATGCTGTTGAGGGCAGAGCGCTGGTCATGCAAATAGTAAAAGCTGGCAGGAGCCTTTGCTGGTGCTCTTCTGTCCTGCTCTCGGCTCCTCATGCTCTCAGGCTCAGTGTCATGTCTCAGAGCCCGCGGGGCACAGGGGGCTGTGAGTTGAGCTGCTAGCCACAGAGCCAGCGGCTTAAAACCACCAACCACATTGCAGGAGAAAGAAGGGGCTTTCTACGCCTGTAAGGGTTTAGGCAGTGATTCTTAACTTTCCTAATGCTGTGACTTTTTAATAGTTTCTCATGTTGTGGTGAACCCCCAACCATAGAATTATTTTCATCGCTACTTCACAGCTTTTATTTTGCTACTGTTATGAATCAGGTGACCCCTGTGAAAGGGTTGTTCAACTCCCAAAGGGGTCACGACCCACAGGTTGAGAACTGCTGGTCTACAGTCTCAGAAACCCATGGGGGCAGTTCTACTCTGTCGTAAAGCGTCGCTGTGAGTCAGCATTCAAGTGATGGCAGTGAGTTCTATTTCCTGGGCGCACGAAAAAGAGAACAGTCTGTCTAGACTCAATGAGAAGTAGTTTCATAAAATTTCTTGGTTTCCTTATCTGGAAAATGGGCACATTATTATTTTGTGGCATATGTGTGAGATTACTGTTATATGAGTAAAATGTCTGTAATCCACTCAGCGGTCAATTGCTTTCCTGCATTGAGTCGATTCCAACATGCTGTGAACCCACGTGACAAAGAAGAAACCCCCCCTGCAAGGTTTTCTGCCGGTGAGCTTTACAGGAGCCCTTCACCAGCCCTCTCTCCTATAGTCACTGGGTGTGTGAGGTTCGAACCACCGACCTTCCAGAGAGCAGCCACCAGCACTCCTCACTCGAGGCTGGTTATAGAAGGTACAGTTGTGCCTAGAACCGAGACCCAAGCTCAATACCAATCTCCCTGCCATCGAATTGATTCGAACCCAAAACAACCCTATCGGGCCGGGTACAATTGCCCCTGTCAGTTTCTGAGACTTCCAGTCACTCTCTACAGGAGAAAACCTAGCCCTTCTCCCAGGGAACCGTGAGTGGCTTTGAACTGTCAATCTGGTGGTTAGCAGCCCAATGCATAGCCACTATGAAAGACCTCAGTAAATAGTCATCATTGTTACGAAGAAACAGGCCTATTACTCATTATTCCCCCCTCCCCATTCCCCACTCTCCTCCTCCGGCCTTCAACCCACCATATTCCATCAGCTCTTCTAACTGGGTTGCCGAGGGAAGTGGCTTGCCTGTTGTGAAGTGCCTTCAAGTCGGTTTCTGCTCACAGCAACCCATGTACAGCCGAAGGAGACCCCCGGTCACATGGCACCCGCACCATTGTTCTTCTGTTTGAGCCCCTCCAGGCAGCCGCCATGCCAACCCATCTTGTCAGGAGACCTTCCTCTTTTCCCCTGCCCTGCTACGATATTTGGAAGCCTTGTAATAACCCAGTGCAAAGGTGCCCCCAGGCCAAGCAAACCAGACCGTCTTGCACTGGGACTCAGTCCTGCCTAAGGGAGCCCAGGGCCAGAGTGACTGCAGCGGCCGCAGATCCTTGCCTTCCACTGCTCCAGCCCCACCCGATTCCCTAGTTATAGAAGCTGAGTAGATCCTTCCTTTCTTGGAGCACTCCCTCTTTAGAGACCAAAAAGAAAAGAAAAAATCAAACCAAACTCACCGCTATTGACTCAATTGTAACTCTCTTTATGGGAGTAGAAAGCCCTGTCTTTCTCCTTAAGAGCAGTGGTGGTTTTGAACCGTCGAACTTGTGGTTATCAGCCAGCACATAACCAGTACAACATCAGGTTTCCCTACTGGGTTCTACATATAGTCATTAAATTCCTCTGTGCCTGGGGTTTTCTTATCAGAAAATAACAGCAGAGGAGAGAACCGTGGGAAGCTGGGCTTGAGGCTCAGGTGGCAGCTGGGAAAGCCAAGGGGCACCCCTTTCTGCAGGAATCCTTGTTAGTTTTGTCAAGAACAAAGGCTCCTTGGACCGTAGTCTCCCACAGTCAGAGCACCTTGCCCCTACAACCCCAGACTCCCTGCCGTGAAGAATTCCGACTCAGAGTGACCCCATTGGACTGAGTAGAACTGTCCCTGTGGATTTCTGAGACCCAGGGGTCATATAATCCAAAAGCAGGCCCTGCTGGGATTCCTACTTGCCACTCCTTGAGATAGGGGCCCTTCTACTTTCCAGAGGAAGCCAGCTTCCAGTGCCGAAGAAGTTTTAACCTTTCCTTTAGTTGGCATTTCCTTTCTTGAACTTCCACCGTCGGCTCTAATTGTAGCCTGGGGGAAGAGTGAACAACTCCCATTGCTGTGCTACCTGGCGGGCAGCCCTTCAGAAGGAGGAGATGACAGCTCCTTTCACCTGGAGTCTACCTTTCTCACCCCCAGCCTGCCCAGTGGGATCCTCAAGCCACAGTCTCTAGGTCTACTGGCCCCTGGGCCCCTCTTTGAGCATAAGGAGGCAGGACACAAATCCTATGGGAAGATTTTCTAACCACCACAGCTGCACAGAAATGGCTTACATGGCTGATTATAAAAAATTGCAATTGCGCATAGGTAAATTGTGCCTTGACAAGGTGTATTGGGAAAGACGGAAGGACTGTGGTGTGATGAATGAGCAGGACATCTGGGGCTGTAGCCATTCCAGCAGGCGTTCCAGCTTTGGTAGACTAGGAGGGCCCGTCACTGCAGTCAATGACCAAGCTCCTCTGGGTGTAGCCTGGCTAAGACTGTGAGCCAACAGTCTACCGGAGCCTCCCCAGGCCCATGCTGGAGCTCACTGGATGCTGCAAGGAGAGAGTCACTTGTGTAGCTCTGTCACACCCACCCCCATCCTTGCTCTGTGTGTGTATGTGTGTGTGTATGTATGTTATGTGTGTATGTCTGTTTGTGTCTTATGTTTGTATGTATGTGTGTTATGTGTATGTGTGTATGTATGTACATATGTATATGCGTGCATGTGTGGCAATGTGTATGTGTACCTATATCTGTCTTTATGTATGTATGTGTTGTGTATATGTATGTGTATGTATGTGTGTGGCAATGGGTATGTGTGCATGTGTGTATGTGTGTTATGTGTGTATGTGTATGTGTATATGCATGTATGTGTGGTAATGTGCATGTGTACCCATGTCTGTATGCATGTATGCGTGTGGCAATGTATATGTGTGCATGTGTGTGTATGTGTGTGTGTGTGTAGCTTGTTTCCTTTTCGTGCCACTTTCTAACCATCTTCTTGAACTTGAAAATTGCTTCACATAGGGGAGCTTCCGGAAGTTCATGGAAAAATAACATTGCCTTCTAATTCCAATTCTCCATGAACTTTTTAAAGCCCCCCTCCCCTTCAGACGACCAGGAGCCAGCATGTTCCTTGGTGCTAAAGGGCCCCAATTTGCTTGCTAACCTAGAGGGGCAAACAATGCAGCTGAGAATTCTTAAAGTCTCAGAAACTAGAGACAAGTGCATGTGGGCCTTATTGATTAAATGCCTTATTGTGAAATTTGTTTCCTGTCGCTTCAGCTTGCTCCTAGAGACTCCAGGCCTAATGGGCGAGGACCGTTGGGCCCTGTAGGGTTTTCCCTGACTCACTGTCAGAAGCAGATCGCCAGACCTTTCTTTTTAGTCTTAGCCTGGAAGTTTCTCTGAATGAAACCTGTCCAACCCCATAGCAACAAGCAAGCCTCCACAAGGAGACGCCCCCTGGGAACTGAGCATTCTGCCATGACACTACCCCTCCCTCCATGCTGTTTCTAAGTCCATAGTCATTTTGCTATAAATCCTATTACTCAGTCTATATTTTATCTGCATGACGAACATTAAAATTTTTTAATAATATTTTTAAAAGAAAAATGACCTGTCATAGAGTCGATCCTGAGCAGGTCCAGACGCCGCTGTGCGTTTCTGAGACTAACTCTTCTTGGTTGCTGACAGGCTCTTCTTTCTCCCATGGAGCCACTGGCGGGTTCACACTGCTGACCATGTGGTGAACATCCCAATGGGCATCCACGATGCCAGGGGGGCTCCTGAGAGAGAATCGGCTATGGTAGGAAGTTTGGAAACACAGTAACCTGTATACTGCATATTAACCCAGACCGTGACTGTGGGGAGGATTCTTACCCTACAGCACTGATCCTATAGCGCTACTCCATAGGGTTCCAGGCTGCGGCCTTCACACAATACACGGCCACATCTCCTTCCCACCCGTGCGGGGATGTGGATCCCAACAGCAGGCCTTCCACTTGCAGCAGGCTGCTTTGAGTCCTGCGTCACACGACTTCTTATGTGTGTATACAGATGGTGGCTCAGGGGTCAAAAGTGTCTGTCTGCAATGTAGGTTCTTACCTTGCCTCAAGAGGCAGCTGGCCGGCCTGCCTGGTGGGTTAGCTTTGGGCTGCCTTCTCATTCCCTGAGGGCTGTGGGCCCGTGCTTATTTTCCCAGCCAAATTAATTAATGAGAAAGCCCTCAGACTTTCCATCTATCACTTCCAAACACCCACTTTTGATGAGTCAGCTGCCCTTTGAACAATATCGGATAATTTTCAAATTAATTAGAACAACAGTACGGTCCCTTCTTACTCCAGCATCCCATTCTTCTCTGGGCACCAGACCAGGTCTCCGGTTGCAGGGTGGGGGTGGGGGGTGGGGAGATGGCAGGACCCTGGAGAGATTGAGTAGTTTCTCACTTTCAGAAGTGAGGGGCAATTAGGACAATACTCAGCTTAGCATTCTCTCTTCTTCTTTATTTTTAAATTACTGGGCAGTCGACCAGTCACTTTTATATACGTCATAACTAAATGTGAAATAAACACAATCTTCGGATTCAGCTCCCACCTCCCTAGGTCCCACCCTTCCAGTAGCAAGGAGAGATAGCTAAGTATAGAAACAAAGGTACGCAGAGAAAGTTTTATGCTGTTCACCAAGACTTGGGTTGACAGCCCACACTGTAAATCATGTCGAGCAAGGCAGTCTCACCTTTTTCCCTCAGAACCAACAGCGGGTTTGAACCAACCCCTTGCTCATAGCAGTCAAAAGCGTCAACCCAATTCTCTACCAGGTCCCTGTGCATTGTTTCTTGTCTTCAGGAAACAAAAGAGCAGCTTCAGGGACATGTGAACCAGCTCATTTTTTTGTCCTCTGAACACAGTATCAAAATTCCACTTCTCAGCATCTGATCTTTTTCTCTGCTTCTGTATTATTACTTTACCTAGTCCTTGTGGCGTGCCAAGCCAAGGAGTCCTGGTGGTGTTGTGGTTACACGTGAGGCTGCTAACTGCCAGGTTAGCAATTCGAAAGCACCAGCTACTGCCCTGGGGAAAGAGGAGGCTTCCTCCCACTCCTCCTTCTCCTCCCAGGAGCACAGCCTCCGGGACAGGGCGACTCAGCCCTCTTGGGTCGCTGTGTGTTGGTATAGACTCAATGGCAGTGAATTTATTTGTGTGTTCATGCACCAAGCAAGGGCCCTGTTTGCTGCAAGGTCCAGCGCTTGATGGTGAAACTAAAAGGCCACATGTTTGAACTCAGCAGCCTCTCCTAGGGAGGAAGATGAGGCAATTTGGTTCCAGATAATGGTTGTCATGGAAACCTGGACCTATTCAACTATGTCACTCTAAGTTGGAACTGACTCACTGGCCCTGGGTTTGGTGTGTGCCAGGAAAATTTGACACGCAGCTCCCCTTTGAATGCACATCAGCATTCTTTTCTTCAGTCTGGAAATGGGACATGGGGGTCACCTGTTATCAGCACCCTCTTCTCTCTGTACATGCTCCTCCTGTGAACCTCACGCAGTGCCTTGACACCACCAAGCTCATGGTCTCTAGGTCTCTCTCTCGCTCTCTATCAGCCCGGTCCCGTATCCCCTTTTGGAACCCAAGGTTCACATGGCACTGAGCCTCTCCACCTAATGCTGTATGGGCATACTCAGCCCAGTATGCTGCAAACCAAAGCCATTGCTCTTCCACCTGTCAAACGGTGGCATTCACTGACACCATAGCTGGAATCCCAAACAGCACTCTGGCCATTTTTCTCTCTCGAATACCCCCTTTCCCAACCAATCATGCATCAGGTCGACTGCTTTCATTTATCTTAAAACCAACCCCTTCTCTCCATCAACACCTCTGTGTCTTTGCCCAGTTCTCATCCTTCACAGCCACTTTATTGCATCTGCCCTTCTCTCCTCCAGGACATCTGCCCTTATCCCATCCACACTCCATGGTGTAGCCACAGGGGTCTTTTCTACATCTTTTCACATTAGTACAGAGTGTCAGCCTTGCATATATTATTGTCCATGTAACCCAAGCTTATGAAAATGGTTTCTGCTATGGGAAAATCGATATTTTTCTGATAAACATATCTCAGAAATATTGCTATTGAAATTTCATAGATAGTCATTTTGGTTCCACTTTAGACAGATTCCCTGTGCTGCCCATGTGCCCACACCCCTGAGTGAAATCATTAGGCCGGGTTAGGGGACAGCTGGCGTCTGCTCCTGTCACATCTGTCTCACTGGTGCTGGATACCAGGGGATTTTTGTGTGTTGGCTCATTCTAGCAAAAAAAAAAAATGGCAATCAGTTAGTAATAGAACAAAGTGCTGAATTTTGCTCTAACAACACGGTTTACCTGCCCTAAAATCATTCCATACCTCTCCAGTGTCCCAGGACCAAAGATTAACTTCTAGTCACAATATTTCAGGTGCCTTGGGGTCTCCTTTTAGTCTGCCCTCACGTTCTTGCTTTTGTCCACTCCTCCTCCCCAGGAACACTTTTTACCCCTTCATCACTTAACAAGCTTCCATGCCGGTGCCCTCACCCAGGTCAGGCACCATCTCCTTCAGGAAGCCTTCTCTTACCGAGGTGGAGACTCTGGGGAGGCCGATGTTCGGTCTCTTGACTCTGGCCTTATACTTTGCTGAGAGCCAGCACACGCTCATCCTCTCCAGGGGCTCTTCTCAATACAGTTCTTTACTTCCAGGTTCCTGAAGCCAGCTCTTTCCCTTGTGCCTTAGGATTTAGGTAAGGGTGCAGCACCAATGTGGCTCCTCTTGGGTTCCCCAATAGCCCACCCACATCCCCAAACTGTCCTTGAATATCCTAATCCGAGCATTCCATCTACTTTTGGTTGGATCCCTGCTTGATCCACCTGTATTTTGAAGATTAAGATGTGTCAGACCCAAGCCATCGTATTTTCAATCACCATATATGTTTGTGAAAGTTGGGAGAAAAAGACATGCGTTTGAAATACGGCGTTGATGAAGAATATTGCAGGTATCGTAGGCTGCCAAAAGAACAAAGAGATCTGCAATAGAAGAATTACAGCCAGAACCTTCCTCAGTGGGAAGGATGCTGAAAATCCATCTCATGTGCTTAGGATGTGTTATCAGGAGAGCCCAGTCCCTGGACAAGGACGTTTACACCTGGCAAACGAAGGGGCAGCGAAACAGAGGAAGGGCCTTGGTGAGATGGAGTGGCCCAGTGGCTGCGGCCCTGGGGTCAGACATCAGGACAATCTGGAGGACGACGTAGGACCATGTTTCCATCTGTTGTGCACAGGGTTGCTGGGGGTTGGAAACAACTTGATAACGCCTAATAACAACAACAACAACAACAACAACAACAATAACAACCTGTTTGCCAAAACGTAATCTAGCTTCCTCTGTTCCCATTTCAAAGCTCTCTGATCCTCATTTCTGATGGCTTTTTTCACATTGGTTTTGGCTCAAAGCTATTTTTCGCCTCTATCCATGTTTCATCTCTACTCACCTTTTCGCCACAAAACTATTTGGATCCATTGCTTTCATGTCTAGTTCAGCGACCTAATGACAAATATGTTAAATAAACTCTGTCCGTATCTTCCTTTCCCTCAGCCTGGTAGCTTCTTGAAGGCAAGTACTGGGTCTTCTTCACCATTTCACCACCACCCCCAAGCCAGCACTGAGACTGGCATGTAGCACACGTTCAGTAGGCATTTGGTTCACGCAAACTTCCACTACCAACTGGTGGTCAGGGGGAGAATGAGGAGACATTCTCTTTCCCCAAAGATGTAAAGTCTCAGAAACTCAAAGGGGGCATTTCACCGTGTCCTAAGTTTCCTAAGGAGTCAGAACCCACGCGATGACAGTGAGTTTGGCTTGGACCCCGCCTTCCCTGGGTCATTTCTGAGGCACAATGGCCCAGGGGCTGCAGGATAGATCTCACTCCACAGAGTTTTCATGGCTGGAACTTTTTGGAAGAGGTTTGTCTTTTGAGGTGCCTGGGGGTGGGGGTCTAAACAACTTTCCAGGTAACAGTTGAACACCTATGCCACCCTGGGGACTCCAAAATAAATGATTACTAAGTTCTAGCGACATGAGGGTGAAATGTTTAGCTGCCAGCTTGAGGGACTGACAGTTCCAGCCCACCAGCAGCTCCTTGGGAGGCAGAACCTGCGGTCGGTTCCGCGCAGATTCCAGCCGCAGGGGACCGACCCCAAGGCTGCTCTACTCTGACGCTCTGGGGGCCACTGGGAGTTGAGTGGACACAACTGTTCACAGCAAGGACAGCACCGGCCCTCCATTAGCAGCCTGGTGGCAGGATGGATGGTCGCTTGGGGAAAGACCCGGTGATCTGGTGATCTACTTTCATCAGGATCGCACCTAAGAATGCCCCATGGGCCATGCTACTTCCTGACAGGGGCTCATGCTGAGTTGCAAACCAGCTCGACAGCACCTCACCATAGGAACCCACCCTCCCTCATTTTGGACCCATCATCAGGAAAGGTTAACCACTAGAAAAGTTATCATGGCTTCTGAAGTCAAGGGTCCGGGAACAGGAGGCAAGCCCCACATTGTCACAGTAGCCAAAGCTGTGGGCTCGAAGAGACCAAGACCTAGGCAGATGGCGCGGGCTCTCCCAGCATTTCATCCTACATAGTGCTGCTCTGAGCCCAAACAAAGGAAAGAACAAAAGAGATGGGGAAAGAGTGAGTGCCCTGAAGGTGAAAGAGGGCTGAGGTTACCTAGTAGGTGACTCCCAGGGTCACCTGCTACCCCCAGAATTTCCATCCATTCCAGACGATAGAGTCCATAGAAATGCTGTGTTATTCCGGGTAGACTGAGAAACAAATTCATAGACACGCATATGGATATAATTGAAAGGTTCATATACAAGAGGAATAGTAAATTGAGAAAACATCCCAACCCAGTCCAGTCCAAAGTCATAAGTCCAATATTAGCCCATTTGTCCGATACCAGTCTATAAAATCTCCTTCCGACATACAAAGCACATGATGACACCAGGACACCAGGGGGTGCAGAGTCTTGTGTGTTCGGTGGCAGTAGAAGCATCTCAGTGCTGTCAGGGGTCTCCCCGTGGCCTCCGAAGCATCTCAGCACTGGCAGGAGTCTCCATGTGGCTTCTTCAGCCCCAGAGGTTTGGCTCTGTCAGGGCAAGCCCATGTGGCCTCTTCTCTGGCTCCTCCATTCTACAGGAAACAGGATCTATCAGCATGCTGTCATCTCCTAATTGGGAAAATATCAGACTTCCCAGAATTCTCAAAAGAAAGCCACGCCCACACAGAGGCCTCATTGGCTATCTCCAGATTAACAGACTAGACTCCACCCCTACACTCCCAATCATGAAATTGACATCAAGTACATGACTGCCAAAAATGCCTCCCCTCAATTTTAATCACAGAGTGATGTGTTATGAATATAGGTGTGAATTTCTTTAATGCAACATTTCTTAGATTGCATACATGCTCACAGGAGAAGAGATCATCCCTGGAGAAGGATATCAGGCTTGGTAAAGGCGAGGGCAGGGAAGAGAGGAAGGCCCTTGACACAGTGGGTGCAGCCATGGGAGCAGTGTGCGGGGCTGGTTCTCTGGTGCACAGGGTCCCTGAGAGTCAAAACAGATGTGACAGCATCTGGCAAAAACCACAATCACAACATGACTGCGGACGCACTTTCTGCACTCGCACACGATACTAGTGGTTGCCGCAGGATTAGTAACAGCGTGGAAGCCCTTTCTCGTTTTTTTTTTCCTTTTTCATTAATGACTATTCATTCTCAAAAAAGTTATTGATAGGGCTTCAACCAGAAGGTAGCTAAAATGTCAATGTGACAAAATCAGTGGCTATAAGAACACCAGCAAGGAAAACATCAGTGCACGTTTCAGTGCAGAAATCCGTTGAAACCACTTGATTGGAAGCGTCACTGGAATTGGGAAACAGTGACATCTCTGACCACACTACATTAGATGGCCCCAAACATAAATTAGTAGTGGCCTGGTGGCTACTGGCTTACATATTGGGCTGCTAGCTGCCCTGTGGGACAAAGAGGAGGTTTTGAACTCCTGGGAAGATGTATGGTCTCAGAAACCCACAGGGGCACTAGCGTTCCCTCCTATAGGGCCCTCGTGAATCAGAATGGGCTCAGTGGCAGGAGTCTGATAGAGTTTGCAGCCTTGTAGGTATAGGAATGCATGAAAGATGGGTTGACAAAAAAAGGTGTCTGCTGTTATCATTAACTGCATGGATATTTTAAGGAAAAAGTGAAAAATGGCCCCCAGAAACACACACACATCTGACACACAGTCCTTTGGGTATTACCCCCTGTACCCCCTACCTCCTACCCCCACCCCACCAATGTCATTCTGTTCAGTTTTCATCCCCTGCCCTCCCGCCTTCCCTGTGTCACTCCTAGTGAAACCCCTGAGTCTTAGAAACTATGGTTATTCATGACCTGCTTTCTTTTGCCCCCCCATGTCTGAGCACTGGAGTGCTATTTTCCCAGACTTGAGACTTTTCTGAAAGAGATGCCACATATCTTTCTCACTCAAAACACCTGTGGCACCCACACTCAGAGAAAGGCGCCCACTGTCCAAACTCGGACTCCCATCTTTGCCCCACTCCCCTGTCCAAGCCCTGCAGACGTGACCACTCTATAGGAAACCAAAGCAGCCATTTTTATTCGTGCCACAGCTGGTTATGCCATCATGGAAGAAATACAATCATGCGTCTTCCTATGGCCCAGTGCAGACAGCTCCAGCCTCAGAGCTGTTCACTCTGGGAGGAAGCAGGCCTTTCTAATAAACAGGGCTAAAGGCATCCAGTCCTCATTTATACAGGAAAGAAGTCTCAGTTCCTGGACCGATATTGCCACTGCCCCTACGGAAGAGGTGGTTTGCTGCGGTGCTGGTGGCTGTGTCACTGGATGAGATCGCTATAGAGGCAGAACCCAAGAAGTATGGGGTACGGGGAAACCTATATGCTTGGGCATCGGGCCAGCCTGGGTTCAACTTCTGGCTGTATTTCAAACCAGCTGTTACTGGGGTACGGGGTTCATCAACGCTTCCATTTTTCTTATTTGTGATTTGGAAGCAGTAAAAGAACTGCTATTGATAGTGACCACATGGTGGGTAGAGATGGGTCCCTGCTGACTCTCCAGCTTCATCTTCCCACCTGACCTCTTCGCTGCAGCAGCACTGGCCTCCCACCAGGTCCCTGGAATTTGCCAGAGATTTCCTTGGCTTGGCCCATGCCGTTCCCTCTGCTTGTGTCACACACTAACTCCCCCTGTTCACCAGTTAAACTTCTTTTCCCAAAGCAATACTCTCAAAGCCTCTCCCCCAGCCACACACAGGCATCCTCTGTTGCCCTCATGCACACATACCATGACAGACAATGTGTGTATCTGCTCCCCTTTCTGAGCTTCCTCAAGAGCTGTGCTCCTGAGCTGACCACTGGCTTGTGGTGACCACACCGTGAATCCCAATGCTACCAGGGCCTGCACCATCACCACGAGCAGTGGTGGCTTGGATCATTCTGATCCACAGGCCTTCAATAGCTGAGATTTAAAAGATGATTGCCAAGCCTTTCTTTCTAGTCTATCTTCACCTGGAAACTCCATGGAGACCTGTGCGGCAGCAGCACTGGCAAAACTCCCGACAGACAGGGCGGTGCCTGTGCTAGGGGTGCACTGACCGGGAGCAACCCCGGGTCTCGCACGTGGCAGGCAGGAATCCATCCTCTGAACCAACACTGTGCTGTTCTAAAGGCGGATTCGCCATTATCCAGCCTCCTCCCTTGGTGTAATGAACAAGGAATGACATTGGGATTCACCTCCATCACTTCCTCTCCCACAACTGGGGATGACAGAGTCCATTAGTTCAGGATACTGACTCGGCAGCCAATCTATTGAGATTCAAGTCCTGCCTCCATTTTGAAATTGTTTGACCTTGGGCCAATATCACACCTGCCTGTGCCTTAGTTTCTTTAATTGAAAAATCAGGATCCCAAAATCAAAACTCATGGCCATTGAGTCTTCAGTGACTCATAGAGACTCTACAGGACAGGGTAGAAATAAACGTCCCTGTGTGTTTCTGAGACTAGGAGCAGCTGGTGGTTTCAAGTGTGTACCTTTCAGATCACAGCTACTAGGGCTCTTCCCAAATCAGCATAGTGATGATAATTACCTCATGGGGTTAAGTAAATGAATGAGTATAAAGCACTGAGACTGGAGCCTGCGGGATAGGCAGTGGACTGTTGACCACAGGGTCGGTGGTTCAAGGCTACCAGCTGTTCTACGGGAAAAAGATGAGGCTATCTGCTCCCATGCAAGTTTGTGGCTTCAGAAACCAAACCAGATGTAGAGATATGAATTGGAATTGACTTGACGGTAGTGGATTTGGGTTTAGACTGGGACCTGCTATTTTTATAATCATTCTAGTACCTGCAGCACTTTTGTTTTTATTAACAATACTAGTTGTGTAAATGTGGGCAATTTTATAAGGGGGTACACCCCAAATGGATTTTTAAAGCTACGTATTTAAATATATATATATATATATATATATATATATATATATATATTTCAACTAAACAACCTTATCACTTCCAAAGTACTCTTTGTTACACTTGATACATGAGTCAAATCTGTGATCCTATTCCTGGAAACATTTATCAAACCCATCTGTTTGGATGACTGACAGCACCTCTGTCATTGATGCTTTTTGTTCACATCTTCTATGTCGTCCAATTGCTGTTCTTTCATGTCCTGCTTTATTCAAGGAAACAAAAAGAATTTGAATAGCGTGAGGTCAGGTGCATGGGGCAAGAACGGTATGCTTTTTTTTCACCCCAAACTAGCCCACTGAAATGGCTGCATGAGTAGGCGCATTGTCATGGTGGCAAAGCCAGTCACCTGTCAGCCCCAAATCAGGCCTTTTATGTTGCACACGGTTATGCCATCTTTTCAGATCCTCTTAATAGAAAGCTTGGTTTTAACCTGGTGGAACAAGCTTTAAATGCACAATGAGTTGACATTTTTGCGAAACTGACAGATGTCCAGAGCAAGGTTTGTCATCAACCGACACTTCAACTTTTTTAAACAAGAAAACACTTGGTTTTTCCCATAGCACTGTCCTTGTAAGCTATGTTCAATATCAAAACAGTGTCTGCACATTTCTCCCCAAATTTCACAGCCGCACACTGTTCTCTTAACTCAACGGTTACAAAAACCAAGGTTCTGAGAAATGGCTGTGTTCAGAGTGAAAATGGCAACACCACTGGTGCACTAACACAGTGCAAGTTGCTTGATGAAAAAATGCACAATACAGAAAAAATGCATCATACAAAAGCTCCACTCTGCCCAGTGGAATTCTGCTTTTGGGGGGTATCCCTCATATAAACACGCTGAGCATTAATTTGTACTCTGTTCATTATGTATAACTTGCAAGCCGGTGGGGAGGAGGCAATTCAGGCAGATTGATGGAGCACTGGGATCTGAACCTGATAATAAGATTGTACCAACATGCAAAGAGGGAAGAGAGACCATGACAGTCTCTCGGACAAACTGTGCCTGAGACTGTCTGACAAGCCTCATACCCACCACTGCTACTCGGGGGAAGCTGTGTTTGCCCCCAATAGGTGCTGAAATCTTCGCCTATATACCTGTTAACTGTGGCTAAATGTCCTGGAACCAAGTGGCTTTAAGCACTATGCTGATGACTACAAGGTCAGTGGTTCAAACATCAGCCACTCCTCAGGAGAAAGATGATAAAGATTTACAAGCTACGGAGCAGTTCCACTTTGTCTGAGGGTGTCACAATGAATCAGGAAGGACTGCCTGTGCTGGATATTCCTGTGGATATAACTCATGGCCTAGGTTTTCTTTGATATGTTAATGAAGGGATATGAGTACAGGATGGATCCAAAACCTAAGTGTTCTTTCTTCCCTTCCATTCTTTTTTTTTTAAATTCTTTTATTGTCATTTATGGTTCAAATACACAAAGCATAACACCCATCCCTTCAATAATTTCACATTGGTGGGTGGACTTTTCCATTGTGCCACCACCCTTCACTGGTCTTGTAAGTCCTCAGCTGTGGGTCTGAGTCACTGCTGTCATTCAGTCTTCACAGCTCAAGGTGGTCATTCCCTGTTAGCTGAGGCAGGTGGGGCTGGCTTGAAAGATGGCTCCCTGGGATCGCGTCAGTCCATGTTGATTGCTAGACAACTAAGGGGTGCCTCCAGTTCCAAGGCATGCAGTCATTCTGGGGAAACAGAGTCACAGCGTCAGGGGAGCATACAGTGGGGGAGATGGAGGCATGTGGGAGGCCTTCCAGGAAACCCATGAAGGCTGGGGCTGCAGAAAAAGTATTTTTCTCCAGATCCTGGCAGAGAGCCTATTCCTAGAGACTGTGCCCTGAATGCAGACTCCCAGTTTCCCTGACTGTGCAAAACCGCATCCTAAAGCTCCCCTCCCCGGCTTACAGTATTTCTATAATAGCAGCATTAAGAACCAAGGTCCTTCTTCCATGGTCATGGTAGTGGTGGGGGGTGTGGGGGACAGGGCAATGGCTCCCTTGACTTAGGCCCTCCCCACACTCCTGCCTTCTCAGGTGCCTGGTGCTAATGATGCCCACCCTCATTGCCTTTGGCCTTTCCTTGTCCATGCACTCTTGCCCCTAAGCATTTAAACAAGTGCTAGTCTCTTCCACGTTAAGGAGCCTTGGTGATGTAGTAGTTAAAAGTTGGGCTGCTGACACTATAAGCTCAGCAGTTTGAAACTACCTGTGACTTTGCAGGGAAAGGTGAGGCTTTTCTCTCCTGTAAGAGTTACCGTTTTGGAAACCCACAGGGGCAGAGTTCTGCTCTGGTCTATACGGTGGCTAGGACCTGGGATCAACTCGATGGCAGAGTCTGGTTTTTGTGCGAGTCTCTTCCATCTACACACACACACACACACACACACTACCTCCAAAAAACGAAGTCTGCTATCCTAGCTCCTTCCCCACTTACTTTCTCTCCATTTTTTTTTGTGACATCACTACCCTCTGGTGGGTAGAAGGCCCAGCCTTGCTCCTGGAGAGCTGATGCTGGATTTGAACTGCCAACCCAGTGGGTCGCAGTCCCACACACAGCCACTACACCACCGGGGTTCAGCCCCTCCTTCGATGTTTTTATAGCCAAACTGTTTCTTTTCTTTTCCTTCTCCTCCTCCACCTCCTGTCTCCTCCACCTTTTCCACTTCCTCCTCTACCTCCTCCTCCAACTCTTTCACTTCCTCCTCACCTCCACCTCCTCCTCCTTCCCCTCCTCCCTCCTCTTCCTCCTCCTCCTCTCCCCCTCCTCCTCCTTTCTCCTTTCCCTTCCTCTTCTTCCTTCTCCTCCTTAATTTGAAAAGGAGGCACTCGAACATGTTGTTGCTGCCATCAGGCGCTGTTGAGTCAGTTGTGACACAGGATTTCCTCGGCTGTGACCGTCACAGGCACAGAGCAGCAGGGCTTTCTCTCATGGAGTCGCTGAGTGCGCCTGAGTGTTGGACTGTTGTACCTCAGGGCTGCTTGGCAGTCCAACACCTTGCGAGATTCATCTAATGCACAATCTATCACCATCTGCTCCCCTCCCCTGAGGGTGCAGCTTTGAAGAAGTAGGTGGAATATGAAGACAGGCATTGTTCTCATTGTGCAAAAGGGAGGAGAATGTCTCCCAATGAAGAATCATGATGTATCATGAATGAACCTGCCCTGCCTCCTTTGGCCCGCCATGCCTGCCCAGCAACCCAGACAGACTCTGTGCTGAGGGGGATCCACAGTCCTTTTGCTTCATCACCTATAGTCATGCAAGTTTCTCCCCAATAGTGAACCCTTTAATGGGCAGCACCTGTCAAAGTCTTGTCCAGTCAGAGCCACACTCTCTGAGCCTCTCAGTTGGCATTCATCTGGAGTCAGCATGTGAGAAGAAGGCTAAGAACAGAAAACATTGAAGGGGGCTTCAAAAATTCAAATGATGATCTTATTTGACCATGAACTTTTGGAAGTCCCTGTGCATGCATGCTTCAAGGGTTTTCCTGTAAGTCAGCCCCTTTGTAGTGTTCTTCCTGTTTCATTCTTATAATTATTCTTAATTATAAGAAGTCAGGGGAGGACTGGTCTTCCTCGCTTCGATGGTGTCCACCTGGAAATCAGAGAGAAGCCTAAAAAGTTTCATTCCAGAGGCCCCAGAGTGTTCTAGCTCCTGTTTGTGAAACAAGCGATTGCTAAGGGACATAAAACATCAATAAACCAGTGGCCATCAAGTCCAGTCTGAATCATGGCTATCCCTGTGTATATCAGCATGGATCAGATTTCCAGTGGCTGTGTTTTTATAAGGAGATTGCTAGAACTGTCTTCTGAGGCACCTCTGATTTCTCTGTTAGCTATTTGTATAAGGTTGGTAGCCATGTGCACCTCTGAAACTTGGGAGATTGTGACAAACTCCATTCATAGACACAGAGACAGATGTTCAAGGAGGTTGTGTGTCAGCACATCTCCCAGCAGTGAATCTGCTAGGTGGCAGGCACTGTGCTGGCTGGGTCATTGGTAGACATTATCACCTGTAATTCTCACAGTCACATGCTAATAAAAGTTATTATTGACCTTTCATACCTCAAAATCCATAGCATTGCACACCGGGCAGGGTCCTGCTACCTACTGTGAGGAGAACCTTGGGTGAACTCCTTAAGATAGTTGGACCTCAGTTTATCAGGCACTGCAGCTAGATGGGATGGACTGAGTTGAAAGGCCCATCCCGGACTGGACTCTCTTTGACCTAACAATTGCTAAATATCGCCTCCTAAGTCCCAATTTATCAGCTCTATCTACCAGATGAAGAGAAAACAAGTGATTTCAGTGTTTGAGTGGAACTGAAGTGGGTGGAGAAAGAACGGGACGGCCTGTCACTGCTGTTCTGTTCCTTTTCACCAGCTTGTTCTTAGTAATCAGCCTTTTCGTGCACTTTCCAGCTTCTTCTACATTTCCCCAAACTAAGACTTTGGAATCAGATAGAGATCCTGGGTCGGGCTCCGGTTGCAGCATCTACTAGTTCTGTGACCTCCAGGAGCTTATTGACATTTCTAAGCATCTGTTCTGTCATCTGTAAAAGGAGGTGGTGACTGGACTGTTGAAGGGTGGTCCTGGCTAAGGGCTGAACCATGAGCCTAAAGGATGGCAGCTTAAACCACCAGAGGGGTCTTGCAAGTGAGGCCTGATGCTCTGCTTCTGAAAGGAAAGCTCACCTTTAGAGCATAATTCTACTCTCCCTGAGTCAGAATTGACAGCAAGTAAGTCCTGGTGGTGTCGTGGTTACACATTGGGCTGTGATCTGCAAGACCTGCAGTTCAAAACCACCAGCCACTCCTCTGGTGAAAAATGGAGATTTCTACTCCCTCAAACAGTGACCATCCCAGAAGCTCACAAGAGCAATTCTGCCCTGTCCTCTAAGGTTGCTATGAGCTGACATCGAATGGATGGCAATGAGTGAGGTGAGGAATAACAGCAACAGGGGTTTTGAGAAGGTTAAGAAGGAAAGAGTTCATGACACATAACCCATTGATGTTTAGTCGGGACAAGTCATCAGGTTATAGGCCAGAGGAGAATTGTCCCACAGAGTTTCAAGACTGGGATATCTTTGAGAACCAATTGTCTCACTTTTGTTCCACGAAACAGCAGTGGATTCCAACCACTGCTGATAATTCATTTCATAGTCAAATGCTTAACGCAGCCCCATGTGTGACACATTGTGGGGCTGGTGGTCTTGTGAAGCCGTCAAGTTGGACCTGACTCATAGCTACCATCGGTCCACCAAAAGGAAGCCCTGCCTAGTCCTGTCCCATCCTTATAATTGCTCTTAGATTTGAGTCCACAGTTGTAGCTACGATGTCAATCCATTTCTTTGAGGTTCTTCCTCTTTTTTGCCATTCTTCTGTTTACCAAGCAAGGTGCCCTTTTCCACAGACTGATCTCTTCTGATAACGTGATTAAAACACATGAGATGAGATCATGCCATTCTTGTGTCTAAAGAGCATTCTGACTATACTTCCAAGACAGATTTACTTAGTCTCCTGATGTTCACGGCTACTCACCAGTACCAGAATTTAAAGGCATTGGTTCTTCTTTGGTTTATTCAATGTCCAACATTTGTATGCACACAAGGCAGCTGAAAATGCAAAGACTTGGGTTAGACACACTTTAGGCTTCCACATGTGAAATCCTTGCTCTTTACCACTTCAAAGAGATCTTGTGCAGCTGATATAATCTAGGGAAGGTGTCACTTGATTTAACTACTGCTTCTATGAGCATTGGTTGTGGATTCAAGCAAAATGAAATCCTTGATCAACTCATTCATTTCTCCATTTATCTATTGGTCCAGCTGTGAGGCTTTGGGTTTTCTGGATATTTTGTTAGGATCCAGGTTGAAGTCTGCAATTCTTGATCCTTACTAAGTAGCCATGAAATAATAAATGAGAGTCATTATCTGTTTCCAATTGTGCCGAGTCCATTCCACAGTACAGAGAAGCACAGGAGACTCTGAGAGATGCTTATAGGCTTCATATTCAGAATTTATACGTACCCCAGAAGTATCTATCCAACTGCACTGCAGTCTCGTGCACCTATGCAGCATTCTGCCTGAGGGGCCTAGTCTTCTAGACTGGAGCAATTGCACAACCAAGCTCAGTGCAGGTAGGCAGAATCGGGATTTGTTTGGAGCAACAAGTGAGGGAAGGCACTGAGTGGGTGGTTTTGAGCAGGAGGCCTAAGAAGTGACAGCAGAGGGGGAGTGAAGCCGAAATGATAATATTAGAGTACACAGAATAATTCACAGCTGCCAGGTCATGCAACGTGAGAGCTGGTTCAGAACAGTAAACTCTTCCAAGGTGTTGCTAAGAGACGGGAGAGGTGGAGAGGCACCCGTCCCTCTTAGGAGAGGCAGGGGGAAAACATGCTCAGAGTTCCACTTCATAATTTGGAGGTGATTTTACAAAACTCTGATCCACAGAGTAGAGTGACTTTGAAGACCTTTCACATGCAGGACAAGTATGCCTTGCATGCCTACTGTGTGCCAGCAGGACCCTGGACTCCAAAGAGACAGCAGTTAACAAATTCCCTGCCCTTGCATTGTCTTCTAATTGGACAGAGAAGGGAGTGACTTGCCTATGGTCTTTCAGAGTCCTAGTGGCCAAGCTGCCTTATGATCGGGGTCTCTTTCATCCTACATCAGGACTTTTTTTTTTTTAACATCAGGACTTTTTATGAACATTTTCATGTTATGTTGTTTGTTTTTTAAATCATTTAATTGGGGGCTCGTGCAACTCTCATCACAGTCCATACCATGTTACATTTTATGAAAGAGGCTGCCCTACAGCATCTTTTCACGCCAAGTCTCTTGAGGTCAGTGGTTCTCAACCTGTGGGTCCTGACCCCTTTGGGGGTTGAATGATCCTTTCACAGGAGTCACCCAACTCTTAACAGTAGCAAAATGACAGTGATGAAGTAGCAATGAAAATAATTTTATGGTTGGGGGGGGGGTCACCACAGCATGAGAAACTGTATGAAAAGTTTGTGGCATTAGGAAGATTGAGAACCACTGCTCGAGGTCCTCGCCAGGGACGTTTCTAAGACTATGCCCCCAGCATGGGGGGTTTCTTTAGCTCCACGTGGCTAGCTGGGGGAGTTTACACTGACTTGGAGCCTCCATCCTACTTGATTCCACTTAGCTGAGAAGGGGTGGGAAGCAGAGGTAGTGGGATACAAGCAGGGAGAAGGTGTGCACTGCTCTGATCTGCTGGACATCCAGAAATTGGGGTCTAGCTCTTGTTGTGATCGTTAGCTCTCCAGACCCCAGTTTCCTACCTGTGAAATGAAGGTACACTTGAGATAGTCTTGAAATTTAGGATAAATCTCCCAACAATCCCATGCAGTTGAAAGAAAAAAAAGGATAAAAGGCCTGAAGAAACTTTTCCAGACATATATCCCAGAAAGTGTCCATGGCTGAAGGATGGAGCCTGGAGCTTGGGCAGGGGAGGGTGTGGCTGCTGTACAGAGTGTGTCTGTGCCCACTGGGCCTGGGTCTGTGCCTGCTAAGAGCTCTGCAGGGTGAGTGGGTCCTACCTGTCTCTGTAGCTTTCTTCATAGTTTGCGTAGCTGCAAACCTGACAGCAGTAGTAGGCATCTTGTGCCAACATGTTAAAAGTGATTTTAATTGAGAAGGGGCAGAATTAGAAAGAGAAACTTGAAAAAAAGGCTGCTGAAAAGGAGAGTTGTTTTAATAATGTGTTGTCATAAAAAGTTTAGGCTTATGTGACAGATAGTATGGGACGGGATTGAACCACCTGACACCTACCCCTATGTTTTAACTGTGATATTGTACTTAGGTGTGCTCACACATTTATTTGAAATGGGAGAGTTGATGCCACTTGGTTATGAGGCAAGCTCTGGAACCCAGCTGCCTGGTTTAAATCTCTACTTATGCCTGGGAAAATTTGAGCAGGGACTTAAAATCTTTTTCGTCTCTCTATGTCTTCATCTGTAAAGCAGGCATAATAATGATACCATCCTCAAAGTATCACTGAAGACAAATGCCCAAGGTGGATACTGTGTGTTGAACTCTGACAATGGAATTGAGCACAGGCTAAGTTCCCCCACGTGCTAACTGCTGAGTTCATTATTCCCGTTAGTCATGGAACTTCCTAGTGAGTTTGCTGTAATTTATTGGGGATCAGAGAGGAGTCTCTTCCTTGAGCACTTAGCAGTAAGATCAGACAAGTCTTGGTGACAGTTTCGGTGTACAGGCATGCATACCTCACAGAGTTTGCTTGTTTTGTTCCAGATCAACACAGCAAAGGAAATAATGCAATAAAGGGAGCCACACACATGTTTTTTAAACATTCCTAGTGTATATAAAAGACCCACTGGTCCTCTGTTATAGGATGTTATGTGTGCAACAGTGTTATGGGGAAGTGTGGACTGTGTGAGAGCCACCAAAGAGGGACACAGAGACACAGGGTGAACACACATACTGTTTGGGGGAATGGTACTGACAGACTTGCTTGACACAGGGTTGCACAAACTTTCACATTGTAGGAAAAGCCCAATATATTTAAGTGAGATAAAACAAAGAACCCTAAAACAAGGTTTGTCTTTAAATAGACCCCATCAGAAGAGAAGTCACCTGGACTCTCTGAAAGGCTAGCAGGAGAGCAGCGACAGTGCCCAGTGGCCACATGTTAGGGGCTCAGTGGCAATCCCTTGTATAAGGATAGGATCTTAAGCCCAACCTCAGATCTGTACAGAACGTCTGCACTAAGAGGCTTTAAGTCAAATGTATTTGTATGCCATACTGCCAAACTGGAAGGAGCAGGCCCTACTGACCAAAACATCCACTCCATTATAGATGCAGACCAGGAGCCCTGAGGGACCAACAAGCACCGGAGGGTGGGGTGGGGTGGGGCTGGGAGTGGATCACAGTCTGGAGGCTGGTGGAGTGGGATCTGGATCAGCCTCCACACTCCCAATTCTGCACAACCCATTCCCACCAAGCCCATGAGGCCTCCCTTAATGCACTTAGACTCCATAGTCCTGCCTGCCCCCAAGCCAATGAAACAGAGCAAAGGCCACCAAGAAGAGGGAGGACAAGCGGTTTCCTTCATTCCAACAAACTCTTGCTCAGTTGTCTCCTCCTCTGTAATTTGTCCCAGTAACCCTTGGTGAGTTAATGGCTCTCATGCTTGTGTTCCCACTGTAACTTTTTCTCCTTGTGACACTCATGAACCCTACGGAAATGTGACTACTTTGGAGGTCTATTTCCTTCCCCTCACCCCACTCCAGACTATGAATATTACATAATTTGGTGTCACTTTGGGGCTTGAGAGGATTAAGAGTCAAGGGGTGGAGTCTCGCCTGTCAGTCTGGTCAATGGGGCTTTTATGTAGACGTGGGCCTCTCCTGAGGATTCTGGGAACCCCTGTATTTTCTCCTTGGAGGTAGGAGACATACACATGCTCTCTGCTGAAACCCTGAGAGACTCATACTGATAAGACACATGGAAATACTCTAGTGCCCGAAGCTGGAGAAGCGGGGTGGAGATCCCTGCCAGCACAGAGATGCTAATAATGCCATTGGATCCCCAAGACTTCTAACTCACTGGTCTGTGATCTCTCTGCATTCGCTGTCATGGCATGCATTTTGTGAGTCTAAAGAGGACTTTATAGATTGGTACCAAGCATATGGGCTAATATCAGACTTAAGGATTTGATCTGTACTTGGCTGGGATGTTTATCAATATTCAATTGCTGTTGTCTATACATTCTTGAATAATGATGGCAACAGATGTACAAATGTGCTTTGCATACCTTGGATGTGGATTGTGATAAGAATTGTGTGGGAACATGGGAGATAGAGAGAAAGGGGAAAGGTGGTCCTGTTGACTGAGCTCAGGGACAAGGGAATAACAAGAGAGTCAAAAATCAGTGACAGGGTGGGTGTGAGAAGCACAATAGGGATTGATCAAGAGTAATGTAACATAGAGAAAATACTGAAACCCTAATAGAGACTGATCATGATAGTGGGATAAGAGGAAAGTAAAAGGAAATAGAGGAAAGAACTGGACAGTAAAGGGCATCTATAGAGGTCTAAATAGAGGCATGCGTATAGTTGATTATTTATATAGGACGATGGGGAAATAGAAAAGATATAGTGTCTAGGGTTCTTCAAGGCTTGAAAGTAGCTCAGAAACAACAAAGCCCACATGGAGGAAGCACAACAACTTGTGTGACCACGAGGTGCCAAAGGGACCAATGATCAGGATTTAAGAACTAAAAATCATAACATTACGTGCTCACCCCCCTGATATGATTACTGATCACAAATGGGTTCATGAGCAAATGTGGTGAAGAAAGCTGATGGTATCCGGCTATCAAAAGGTACAGCATCTGGGGTCTCAAAGGCTTGAAAGTAAACAAGCAGCCATCTAGCTCAAAAGCCACAAAGCCCACATGGAAGAAATGCACAAGCCTGTTTGACTACAAGGTGTTGAAGGGATCCAGGGTCAGGCATCAAAGAACTAAAAATTGTATCATTATAAATGAGGGGGAGTACTGAGTGGAGACCCAAAGCTCATCAATAGGTGAAGTGACATTCCTTCACAGAGGGGTTGCAGGGAGGAGAGGAGAGAGTCAAGGTACAGTGTGGCAACAATGAGGTATGCAACTTTTCTCTAGATCACAAATGCTTCCTCCCACGCACTATCATGATCCCAATTCTACCTTGCAAATCCAGCTAGACCAGGGGATGTGCACTGGAGCTAGAAACATGGGGATTCAGGCTAGATGATCCCCTCAGGACTAGTGGTGGGTGGAGTGATACTAGGAGGGTGGAGGGAGGGTGAAGTGAAAGGGGGGGGGGACCTATTGCAGGAAACTACATATGACCTCTCTGGAGTACAGATAGAGGGGAAGTGGGTGAAGGGACACATCAGACAGAGTATGATATGAAAAAGTAATGACAATGTGTATATTATTAAGGGCTCATGGGGGGGGGAGAAGGGAGGGAGGGGAAATATGGGGAGCTGGTACTGGAGGTCTAAATGGAGAGAAGATATTTCAAGGGTGATGATGACAACAAGTATGCAAATGTGGTATGCATGCAATTGATTTAAGTATTGATCATGGTGGGAATTGTATGAGCCCCAAATAAAGTGATTTATAAAAAAAATAAACTCTTTCTTATACACATATGAGTGTGTCTATGAATTTGTTTCTCTAGTCTACCCAGACTAACACAGAGACTATAAATAAAAACTCTTGTCCATTGGTGGCAGGGGCAGTTTATCCCTAATTGCAGTACCTCATGTGGACTGTAAAGCCAAGGCATGTTATTGACTGAAGGATCAAATGAACGACTAAATGAATATGGCCTTCTTCAGGATCAAATGGAAAAGAGCACACTTACAGATTTCTCAGAAAGAAATCTCAGGAGCGAATGGTGATTCAGAGTCATCAGACTTCACGCCATCTGTGAAGACAATTGCTGATCTTCAGGAACTCTCAGTGGCCATAGCCTTACTCTAGCCTCATCGGCTCCTTCAGTACCGTCTTTCTTATACTTCCCACTGATCCTTAATCTTAGCCTCTCCCAGCCATCCTAGGCACTGAAGCCATATTGGCCAGGGCAACATGCAATTCTATCATGCCCCTGCTAAAAGCATTTCAGAAGTGCTCCATTGCCTGCAGGACAAAGACCAGACTCCTGGGTCCCCACAAGTGGTTATGGATTGCTGTAGATCTCCCCAGAGCATAATCTGAAACCCTAACTTCCAGTATATGTGCACATGACCTTGTTTGGAAATGGGGTCTCTGAAGATGCTTTCAGTCAACATGAAGTTCTAGTAGGGTAAGGTGGGTCCTAATCCCCTCTGAATGGTGTCCTAATAACAGAGGAGAAGCATAGAGATGGGCAGAGGAGGGACAACACTTTGAACATGCATCTATGAGGCAAAGAACATCTGGGCAACCAGGACATCAGAGGATCCAGAAAGAATCTTCCCCGGGATACTTTGGAGACAGGATGGCCTGGCAGCCAGGTTGATTTGAATTTGTCACCTCCAGAATTGTGAAACAAGACACTTTTGTTCTTAGAAGCCTCTGTACAATTCCCCACAACCTTCTCTGCCCTGGTGTGTGGATAGCCCCAGGAAACTAAACCAGTCTCTGATAGACCTCCAAGGATATCAAGGATGCTCCCCATCCTTGCCCATAATACTGTGCTGCAGGGATATCTAACACCAGGCAATGTTCTGCCACACCTCCAAGTCTTTGCTCAAGCTGTTCCCTCTGCCCACAGCCCCCTTTCTGTCTTTATCCCCCTAGGATAATTGCACTCATCTGTCAAGTCTCAATGTACATGTCCTGGCTCCTGGAAGATCTCCCAGGCCCTCCAGTCAGACCGAATGTGTTTTCTGTGAGCTCCCTCAGGCTGCTGAGGTACATCCCTATGTTATCACATACAAATCAGCTTGAGGTGATCTCTTTACTGAGAGTGCTTTTAACAAGGTCTTTCTGGTCAGGCTGTGGTGAGGATTAGAGAGAACCTATGGGGAGTGTCCAATATGAAGCCCGGCAAACAAGTTGTCCTTATGAACAAGATTCAGTCCCTGCCCATTGGGAATTGTCAAAATCATTTTAAAAACCAGTTGGCACTTACTGAGTCCATTTTGATTCGTGGTGACCTCATGTGTCTCAGACTGTTTGCTCTAAGACTTTAATGGTTGATTTTTTTTAATAGATCACCAGGTCTTTCTTCCAAGGCACTTCACCTTGGACCTCAGGACTTGTGTCATCAATCTTTTCATTTGCAATCAGGTATGTTAATCATTTGCCCCACAATATTTACTGTGCTCTGTTGAGCTAAGTGCAGCTTAGGACTTATTTATACTTCACGCCAACCTTCTAAATTGAGAAGGTCTACCTCTTATTTTAAAGATAAGTCAACTGAGAGGTTATGAAACTGGCTGGTATCTGGTAGAGTTAGGGTTTGAACCTAGGTGACCTGTGCGCTAGGCTGGGTGGACTATAGAAACAAATCCTGGGACACTCATATATGTGCAAGACAGAGTTTTGTATCAAGAAGTAATTAAGCATCATTAAAACATCCCAGCCCAGTCCAACTCATCAAGTCCATAAGTCCAACACTTGTCCACAGGTCCTTCTTCAAACTCACAATGCCTCATGCAATGATGCAGAAAGCAGGGGCATCACCATCCGGTTGATGAAAAGTCTTGTGGATCCTATGGTCATGCAAGCATCACAGGGCTGGTGCAGGTCTCAGCATAGCTCATCAACTGGAAGGTGAATCCAGGACCCTCCTTATGAGAAGACCATGCCCACAAAGGGGCACCACTAGGCTGTGACCTGATTGACACGCTAGATTTCACTTTTATATCTTCAAGTTGACATGAAATTATGTAAGTACCACAACCTGCGTCTTTACTACATTATAATCATCATAATCAGGCTGAAAGGGAAGTAGTACTGTCTATTGTAGTACTTAAAGTAGTTTCAATTATTTCCAGAAATGAAAGGAGGTAGGTCATTAACAACCTGCTCAAGGCCACACAGTTCAAAATCAGAAAAGCTAAGCCTCCGTCTCCTCTCCACCTCCCCGCCCCCCACATCCCAATTCATTTCAGCCACAAAAGTCTCTGGGTCTGGGCCAGGGCACCATGGCTTTCCTTCAAATTCATCAGAATACAATGGATTTTAAGTCGCAGAGAGCACAGGCCATCGAGTCACAGGTGCAGGTTCAAATCCCGCTGTTTCCTGACATGATCGGTGGTACCCTAACCTCTCAGAAGCTCACTTTCCTCAGGAGTGAAAGTAGAAGTTGCAACACCTCTAACATTCTTCTTGCAAGTTATTTTGGGTTTTTGAGAGGTAGTTGTTTGAAGGCTTTCTAAATTGGAAGCAACTTTCTATGCTTCAGATTTCAAATTGTGTAATCTTTTGTTTTGTTTTGTTTTTTGTGGCATCACTGCCCTGGTGGGAGTAGGAAGCCCAGCCTTGCTCCTGGAGAGCTGCTGCTGGATTTGAACCGTCAACCCTGTGGGCCGCAGTCCTGCACACAACCACTAGGTGACCAGGGCTCAGCCCATCAAATGGTGTAATCTTACGACAGGAACTTTCCTTCTGCAGTGCTTGTTGTTGGGCTAGTTCAAACCCCTGGGGTCTAGAATGAGAGTGTCTAGCACAGATAGTCTTCCTCATCCTCCTTGATTTGTTGACCTCTTTTTCTTTGTAAAGTTCCTTCCGTATCCAGTTGTTCACTTTGAAGATCAAGAGCTGCCTCCACGTCATTTGGGTAAAGTGGAAGGCCAGCAAAAAAGGAGGAGGATGGTTAAGGAGATGGCTGGACATGTGGCCGCAGCCATGGGCTCACATCCGTCAGGAGGATGGTGCAGGCTGGATCCCGTGTCATTCTGCTGCACACAAGGTCACTGTGAGTCGCGAGTGACCTGACAGCTTCTAACAACACCAACACCAACACCAACACAACAACAACAATATGTAAGTGTACATCTGCCTTCCCCACCAGGTCTTGGAGCTCAGCACTGCTGATTTCAGGGGAGCTGCGGCCCCATCCTGTGCCATCCCATGATGGGGTGTGGAGTGGAACGTTGTCTTTCACAGGTGTCTCACTGGCTGATTTTCAGAGGTAGAACATCAGGCTTTTCTCTGCCATGCCTCTGGCAAACTTGAACCACTGTTGACAGCCAAACATGGTAGTCTTTTGCTGGTAAGCACGCAGGGGCTTCACAAAGTTTGTTGTAAATTCCATTCTTTGCTGTGCCACTTTCCCCATGAACTTTTCGAAGCAACCTCACATTTTCCAGTGCATTAGGAAGCCCAACCACACTACTATCTGTTGAGTCCCAGTCATCGTGTCCCCATCTAGGGTTTCTGAGAAAACTAAGTCATTATGCAGAATGACCTCTAAGGAGCTGCTGGCAGTTTTGAACTGACAACCCTATAGTTAGCAGCCCAGACACTGGGGAAACCAAGCTCTCTCATTACACAAATCAGTTTGCACATATGCCCTTGGATGTGTACCCTTTCTGCTGCTGCAGCCCTAGTTAAGATTGGGCTCCAACCTAAGATTGCCGGCCAGCACCCCTTTCCAGGGCTGGCACAAACTTCAGCCAGCAGAGCCTGCACAGAGATGCCAGAGAAAGGCTTCCGGTGTGAGTAGGCTGTGAGTCACAGACGGTTATGCATGCACTGGAGAGAGAGCTGGCAGATGCCAGCGGCAGATGCTCCTTCGAAACTTGGTGATTTTGTGGCCTGGAAAGAGCTGCAAAAGATGTGGCCGGGAGGCAGCATTTCTGCTTTTTCAAGAGGAAGCTGTAGCGCCTCGGGCCTCTCCACTTGCTTGTTGGCTGCGTCCAGACCGGCATGCCCTTCACGTTACTCACCGGAAATGAACTTTGGACGCTGCCCACAGGAAGATGACTCGCTCCTCCATCAAGATGCAGAATGCCTTCCTGAGGAAATGGTTTGAAGTGTTTAAATACTCTATTTCTTAGTCTGCTTTTCCTCTGATGTGTCCCTCTTTTTGAATAGGACCCTGTATCCACAAAAAGATCCAGTTGTAGCATTCTTAGAAGACTTTTGTGGGCTTTTATTTTGTATTCACACTAGTAACAACACTTTACCTCCAGCTCCCACTCCCTGGGTGCTTCTCCAGCTCTGCTGTGGGGAGGATAGGCTTGTCAGAGCAATGGGAATGAACACAATAAGCACATGTTGCTTTTACCACTGGGGTAGGGGGTGAGAAGATACACATATCTAATAAAAACACGTGGCTCACATTTGTCCTGAGCCAGCCTCGAGTACAAAGCATGGCAGGTGCTTAGCAGGCCAGAATGTACAACAGGAAGAAAGTAGGAGAAGAGGGGTTGGGGGACCAGCCTCCCTGCCATACTCAAGCCAGCTTAGGGGGAGGAAAAGACCCAACATCACAATCAGGGAGAGAGGTCCTCCTATTTCTCATTCTTGAAGGAAGCTGTGTGCAGAGTAGGAAAACTGTATGTCCTCTTGGTTAGACTCCGCCATCCCCAGCAAGTGTCCCACCAGCAGGGAGAGAATCCAGAACCCAGCCCCAGGGAAAGGAGCCCTCTCTCTCCCTTCCTCCCTGTCTGCCATCAAGTCAACTCTGACTCACAGACGCCCTATAGACCAGGGTAAAATTGCCCCTGTTGGTCTTCCTCCCAGGACAGGAGCTGGGAAGGGATAACCATTGTACTAGGACAACAGCCATCGGTGCAGGAACCTTGGTTGGTTCTGGGCTCAGGGAAACAATGTAGGTTGAATTAAAAATCTTGGATTGGGCAGGGCAGCTTGTATCATGGGAAGAACGTAACTTGGGATGTCAAGAAAGGTCCCTTCAATCCTTGAAGCCCATCTGCAAACTAATTCCTCTAGAATCAGAACCGTGACCAAACTCACATTCATCAAGTTGTGGGTTTGAGGCAGTAAAAGGCATGGTTCTTTAGAGAAGCAAAACCAGGACACTTACGCTGTTTATATAGTTAAAAGGAATATGACAGTAAATGAGTCCACACAGTAGTACCGAGAGCCTGGTCGAACTCATTTTTTTTTAACCCTTATGGAAACCGGTCTTTATTTTCCATCAACCTCATTTCCATGGAAGAACAGCTTAAGACCACTCGGTGGTTGTTCCTACCGACTCAGTGGCCTGAGCGGTGGGGGCTGCGGACCAGTCTTCAGTTGTGGGATGAGCACTCCAGTCAGGGGGGAACTGCTGGATTGGCACGGAGGGCACCTGCTCACCTTCAGACCAGTGGGCCACCTTGGGCTGGGCCGTGGTAAACTCAGGAGCAGGGACAGTCCATTCACCCTGCAACTCTTCTTTGGTCACAGCCTTTTCAGCAGTGGCCTGCTCTTCCTTTCCAATCTCCTCTGGGTCTCTGCGGAAGTAGAGATTAGGCATGATCTCCCACGGGTGCTCCCGGGAGACGGTGCCCCACATGCGCAGAACTTCCTGAGCCAGCATGCACCACATCAGGCCCACGGAGTGAGCTCCCTTGCTGTTACATGGGATGGCAATGTCCACGGAGCACAGAGGAGAATCTGTGTCACACAGAGCAAGGGTGGGCAAGTTCACGTCAGAGGCCTCAGTCAGGGGTTGGTGATCAGCCTGGGGTCAATCACCATTAGAAACCGGGGCTCCCGGAAGGCTGCCTGGATCTGGTGAGTGAAGGTTCCTGGCGTGAAGCGCCCAGCAATGGGAGGAGCTCTAGTGGCAGCGGCAAACTTCAGCACAGCCCGCTGGCCGGTATTCCTGGAACATACGACGCTCACGTCGGCAGGGTTTTCAATGGCAACAATGGCGCGAGCAGCCACCAGAAGCTTCTCCCAGGTCCTCTTCAGGTTGATGACGTAGATACACGCCATCACTCTTCCTTTTGTAGGTGTCCTGTTCCATTTGGAAGTCAAGGTTGGTACCACCGAAATGGGTTCTTACAGCAAGGAATTTGAGGACATCCTCCTCCTTCATCTGCAGGATGTCAAGGGCTCCGGACATTGTTAAAGTTTCCCTGTTAAGTTACGAAGGGAACCAGGACAACGCTGTATGGACCCTGCTCTGGACAGCACAGAAAAAGCTCAAACTCGTTTTTGTGTGGCAGTTAATATACTCAAAGTGCTTCCGACTCATGCAGTCACTCGTCCAAGGCTAAGAAAGAAGACAGTAGGAAGATGAAGTGGTGAGGTGTCGCATAGACCTGGAGCACAGTGCAGTGAAGCGGGTCACGGTGGAGACTCACGGTGCAGCAAGGAGAAGTAGCTGGCTGGAGATGTGGCATCCGGAGTGGTGGCAGGACAAGTGGAGTTGGCCCACAGGGAGCAGGTGGGGTGGCTCCAGACGTGGAACAGCATGGCACAGCAACTAGGTCCACTGGACTCAGCCCAGTAGAACAGAGCCCTGCAATGTCCACAGTCGCACAGCACCTGTGATGAGGCAGGGCAGCTAGGTCAGGCAGCACACTGGTCTGCCCACTAGGGAGAGAGAAAGAAGCTTGCCTCCAGAGAACTGTGTATCTCGGTGTCATCTCCAGAGGAGGTCATCAAACTGAGACCTGACTGGTAAGTTAGTTAACCTCTACACTAATCTTTGGACTGGTGTCATATTGGCAGCAAAAAAAATCTTTCACACAAGTCCTGGTCCTTTATTTATGGTCCATAAACTAACTTTTAGGCAACTTTTGTAAATTTCAGTTTACTCTGCAGTAAAAGAGAGATGAAGACACCTATGGCAGAGACTTTATGTAAGGATTAATGGAAAAATGTCAGTATGAGACTTAGAAAAGATTAAACACATACAAGACACCCCATAAATGGTGGTTATTGAAAGGTCTTGGTACAAGAAATCCTGGATCTAGTTGATGTTTAGGCAGAGTGAATCAGACTACATGGTATGTTGGAGGGAGTACTCCCCCCACAAAAAAAAAACAACTAGAATTATGCTAGGTGCAACAGAACTTTCATAGTATAAATTTCCCCCCACTTGGTGAACATTGAGTAGCTCACTCTGAGTTAGTGTACCCAGTGGCATCACCTGGAAAAGTTCTCTCTGGTCACAGTGAATTTTTCATAAAAGCAGTTTCGCTCAAACCTTTTTCGTCCTTCTTTTTTGGTGGCCAATTTCACACCTCACAGCTGTGAAATCTCGCTTCTTGCTTGTAAATCATGCCACAGAAACTGTTGTGATGGTGAAAACATCTTACAAGGGAAGTGCTATGGGAAAACGTCAAGTGGTTTTCTCATTTCAAAAAAGGCAAAATGTTGATTGCTCACAAACCTCATTCTGGATGTCCATCAAATTCCTGAAAGGATGAAATGTTAACTCCTAGTGCATTTGGAGTTCATTCCATCAGGTCAGATTGTTAAGCAAGGTTTCTCTTTTGAGGTTCTGAAAAGATTGCATAACAGTATGTGACAAAAAAGACATGAGTAGTGGGGGAACAAGACATCAATTCCCAAGGAGAGGATATTATTTATTTCTTCACAGGGAAAGAGGGACCATACTTCCACCTGGTACTCTAAGAAGTGAAAGCAACATACCTTCATGAAGTAGGGAACCAACAGAGAGATTTGAGGGGCAGGCCCCCATTCCAACTATGTAGAGAGTCTCTCCTCCCACAGAAGAATTCCCTTCAGAGCAGAGTACTGAAGCTTCAACTCAGGGAGAGGGATATGTCTGATCAGAGCACATGGGAGCAAATGAAGGGGAAAGAAGAGAGAGTGGGGTGCATCCTGGCCCACCAATCCCTGAGGAACATTTTTTTAGCTCAGAGCAGTCAGTACACAGAGAGAACTATTGGGCTGGCCCCACTATGAGACCAATAACCCTCACTGACCCATAGCCCTACAGAGGACAATACTGGAGACACAGTATGGGAATTGTGCCCGATCTGACCCCATCACACCCAGGCAAAACACTAAGGGCGTGCAACAGAACAGCAAGGGGAGCAGAGCAATGGCATCCCAAGGGAATACCAAAAATAGACTTTGGGGACAGGGGATGGCACCCCATCAGACTCAACCTAAAAACACTCCTAAAGGTCAACAAACAGACCTTGAACTACCTATAGGCTTTTGTTTTTCTGTAATTTTTCATTGTTATTTTGTTTTCTTTTGTTGCTTTGTTTTGTGTGTGTGTGTGTGTGTGTGTGTACATATTATTATCTCTGCAGGTCTAGCTAGATTGGATAAGAGGTATAAACAGTCTGGAGGAGAAAACAATGGAACCACAGTTCCAGGGAGACAGGGGAGAGAGCAGGCTGGGGAAAGGAAGTGGGTGTTAACAAACCTGGGGACAAGGAAACAACAAGTGATCTAAAATCGATGGTGAGGAGGGTGTAGGAGGCCTTGTAGGGCTTGAACAAGGGCAATGTAATCAAGAGGAATCATTGAAACTTAAATGAAGGCTGAACATGATAGTGAGATAAGAGGAAAGAACTAGGAGGCAAAGGGCATCTATAGAGGTCTAAATAAAGGCATATACATAGGTAAGTATATTTATATGTGACAATGATCTATGTACATGAATTTTTAGGTTTAGTATTAAAGTAGCAGATGGACATTGGGTATCTACTCAAGTCCTCCCTCAATACAAGAACAGTTTGTTCTTTTAAGCTGGAATTCCATGATGCTCACCTTCCTAACAGAATGGCTGAAGACAAAGCAAGTGCATAAACAAATGTGGTGAAGAAAGCTGGTGGTGTCTGGCTACCAAAAGTTATAGCATCTGAGGTCTTAAAGGCTTGAAGGTAAACAAGCAGCCATCTAGCTAAGATGCAACAAAGCCCACATGGAAGAAATGATGATATTTCAAATGAAGAAAATATTTTGAAAATGATGATGGCAACAAATGTATAAATGTGCTTGATATGGAAGAAGCACATCAGCCTGTGTGATCGAGAGGTGTCGATAGAATCAAGTATCAGACATGAAAGAACAAAAAAATCATATCATTGTCACTGAGGAGGAGTGTGAAATGGGGATCCAACGCCCACCTATATCCAGCTGGACATTCCTTTACAGAAAAATCGTGGCAAGGAGACAAGTTCGTTAGGGTGCCGTATAGCAATGATAAAACATATAACCTTCCTCTAGTTCTTTAATGCTTCCTTTCCCCCACCTCTCCCCATCATTATCATGATCCCAATTCTACCTTACAAATCCAGCTAAACCAGAGGATGTGCCCTGGTACAGATGGGAGCTGGAAACACAAAGAATTCAGGACAGATAAATGCTCCCAGGACCAAAAATAAGAATAATAGTACCAGGAGGATAAAGGAAAGGTATGGGGAGAAAGGACAGGGGAACAATCACAATGATCTACATAAAATCCCCACCTTGGGGGAAGGACAACAGAAAAGTGGGCAAAGGAAAACATAGGTCAGCATAAGACATGACAAAGTAATGATAATTTATAAATTATCAAAGCTTCCTGATGGAGGGAGGGTGGGGGGAAATGAGTTGATAGCAGGGTTCGAGTAGAAAGAGAATATTTTGAAAATGATGATGGCAATAAATGTATAAATGTGCTTGAAATAAAGGATGATATATGAATTGTGATAGGAGTTGTAAGTGCCCCCAATAAAAGATTTAAAAAAAGGCATGAGTTTTGGTAGATGGGGGACTGGTGCACCAGTTTTTAGCAAAAAAGCAGCATGCCTTTCTTGCACCACACACCTTACTTACCTGAGCTCACTTCCCGAGACTTCTCTTTTGCTTTTCAGTATGCAGAGCGATATGAAAGGACATCGATAGGTAAAAAAAATGAGGAAGGTGCTGCCAGTCATCCAAATACATGAGTTTGAAAAAATGTGTCCACGAAAGGAATCGCAGGTTTGTCAAGCGCGTTAAGTGTAGTGGAGAGTACTTCATAAGTGATAATGTTTTGTTTGTTAAAAAAATTAAGTACACAACTTTGGTAAAACAAGTAATTCTGGTTATTTTGGGGGGGGGTACTCCTCATATTTGGGAACTAGGGGCAGTTAGATTGTGCCCTAGAATTTCTCAGTTTCTTCTTGGGGCCATGCCGTAAGCTGTGTATTGCTTGCTTCTAAGCTACCAGATTCCATGTCAGAAGACATCTCCTAGGAAGTTGTTTCAATGGACCGAAGAGGGGAACTTTAATAGAACTCCAAAAGAGTCTGGAAGAGAGCACTAGAGAAGGGAGGGCTGGAACAGCCAACTTGACGAGTGTTCTCCCAAACACGATCTCATTAATTTCACTCCTGTGGTTCACGTTAGTAACAACCAATTGCTGTCAAGTTTATTTAGACTCATAGCGACCCTTTAGGATGGAATAGAACAGCTGGATTAGATGGAGAAGAGTAGGGCCGCAGGCTTGGAGGAAGACTTACTGGCAACCTGCAGTATGCAGGTGACACAACCTTGCTTGCTGAGAGTGAGGAGGAATCAAAGCACTTGCTGATGAAGATCAAGAGCAACAGCTTTCAGTGTGCATTGCAATTCAGTGTAAGGAAGACCAAAATCTTCACAACTGGACCAGTAAATAACATTATGGTAAATGGAGACAAGGTTGAAGTTGTCGAGGATTTTGTCTTCCTTGGATACCATCAATGCTCATGGAAGCCGCAGTCAAGAGATCAAAAGACACACTCCATTAAGTAAATCTTTTGCACAAAGCCTCTTCTGAGTATTGAGGAGCAGGGATGTTAATTTGGGGACTCGGATGTGCCTTACCCATGGCATGGTATTCTCCATTGCATCATATGCATATGAAAGTTACATATTGAAATTAGGAAGACCTTAGAAGAATAGATGGATTTGTATTGTGATGCTGGAGAAAAATATTGAAATTGCCAGGAACTGCCAAAAAGACAAATTGATCTATTTTGGAAGAAGTAAGGCCAGAGTGCTCCATAGAGGCAAGGATGGCAAGTCTTTGTCTTACATAATTTTGCCATATTTTCAGGAGAGACCGGTCCCTGTAAAATGACATCATGCTTGGTAAAGTGGAGGGGTAGTGAAAAAGGGGAGGGTCCTCAATGAGATGTATTAACACAGTGGCTGCATGAATGGACTCAGGCAAGGGAACGATTGTAAGAAGGACACAGAACCATGCAGTGTTTCCTTCTGTTGTACATAGTGTGGCTATAGGTCAGAGCTGACTCAATGGTGCCTAACAATAACAACAATAGACCTACTCCTTTGTGTTTCTGAGATTTTAAATCTTTATAGGAATAGGAAGTCTCATCTATCGCCTGTGAACCTGACCTGTGGTTACCAACTCAATGTTTAATCCCCCGTGCCACTAAAGGAGCAAGCAGAAGACCCAATGAGGTCCCTATGTGGATGCTAGTGCTGATGCAGTGACCTAAATCTGTAAAGCCATGTTTCCCCCCTACCACCTCAATGTCATGGTGCCCTCTACCCAAGTCACTATCTTTTGAGGATCTGTGCTCAGTTCTTTGGATGAAGCAAACAGTGGCAAATGAGTTCTTGCCCACCACAGGATTATAATCATAATTCTGTAAGTGCTGCTGCTGTGGATCATCAAGTTCATAGATTTTCTTAACTGAGCATGAACGATGGGTGCTTTGTCTCCATGATCTTATTTCCCCTCTATAGGTACTTACAGTACAATTAATTGAATCCATTTTTCAGAAAAGTAAAGTACAGCCTAGGGTGGTTGTCCTAGAGACGTACAGCTGTGAGCTCTTAGCAGTACTCTGTTCATTCTTGATGACGTTCTTTCCCCCGATGGTTTAGGACTTACTATGCAGTTAGATTAAGCCTAATTGTATTAAACAAGTCATGCATTAAGCACAATAGGATTCTGGTATTAATTTCCTACTCTTCTCCCACCAAACAATTGATGAACTCTTTGGTGGTCAGGGTGACTAATGGAATTGTTTGTTCTATTTTGGTTTAAATTTCTACTGGATAACAGCTGTGATGACCAGGGTGAATGGGATAAGCAGTGCCAGACTGCTAAATGCTGCCAAAACCAGGCTATATCCTTTTGCTCTTTTTCTTCTTTTAAAATTCTTCAACAGTTGTTCCCATTTTGGGGGGGTGGGGTTGGGCCACTTTTCTAATGTGTTGTGAGAACATTCTACATATCAAGGTAATTAGTCCTGTTTATCTTTCATGTGGAAAAGGGGAGGCTCAGGGGAAAAAAGAGGAGGATTCTCAAGGAGATGGACTAGTACAGTGGCTGCCACGATGGGCTCAAACAGACCCACAATTGCAATAATGGTGCAGAATCAGGCAGTGTTTCATTCTGTCATATACGGGGTTGGGACAGCAGAAACAATCTGAAATCTTTATTTGAAAATGGTATCTTGACTGTATTTACGTTTTTTGGGCCATCTGAATCAACAGGCTGATGATTCTCAATGTCCATAGGTTGGGTGATGGGAAGAATAAGAGCATTCTGGCAAGATGTCTAGGTATAGTTTGGAGGCAGAATAGTCCCTAGGAAAACTCCATGGTTGTTTTAAGACCTTTGGCAAAAAAAAGACTTTTGATGGAAAGTCCACTCACACAATCTGCTTTGCTTATGGTTTGTTGATTTAGTCACATGTAATTACTTCTTAAATGGCTAGATTAGTGTTTGAATAAGCAAATGGACATCATAACCTAACCAAGTTATCACATATTATTAGCCACCACAATAAATATAAAAATAAAAGAATGAATAATGATGCCATCTAAAGATTACTGATAATAATATTTTATAATACTCCACCCCAATATTTTCCCCTTGTGCACACATTCACAAACATGCACACATAATTTTTTTCTAAAAAACATCAGGTCATGTTGTATGTCTTCAGCTGGGTTTTCTGGAGAATCAAAACCCAGGAAGTTTAGTTTTGCATGTATGTACATACCATTGTGGAAGCTCACACGTTTGTAGAAGTGGATAAGTTCAAATATAGACAGATTCCATTACTGTGTGTTCAATATTAGTCTAGAAGCTTCTTCTGACTTGTGATGCTACAAGGGTTGATCAACCCAGGAGTACAAGGACGATCACAGACTCTTGGCTGCAGAGGTGAGTGAGTCCAAGATTATCATGTCAGATTGGCAGGTTGCTAATGAGTCCTAGGATTCAATAGGCAATATGCCAGCCTGCTGGCTCAAGTTCTAAGAATCAGTGTCTAATGAGCCAGATATAGAATTCAGACTCAGCAAAAAACAAGCAAGTTTTGTACAAAATCCCCTCACTTGGAGCCCGGCCCCAATCTTAACTATGTGGATAGCTGCTCCTTCTCCCAGAAGAATTTACTTTAGAGGACAGTACTGAAGCTACAGCTTGGGGAGAAGAGCATATCTGACCAGAGCACACGAAGGAGCAAATGAAGGGGGAGGAAGAGAGAGTGGAGCACATCCTGGCCCACCAAGCCTAGAGGATGATATCTCTGCTTAGAACATCCAATGCACAGAGAGGACCATATGGCCGACCCCACTATGAGACATTTTGTCCCTTACTGACCCATTGCCCTACGTGGGACAACACTGGAAGAGACAGTGTCGGGATAGCACCTGTCTGACTCAACCACACCGAGGCAAAACATTAAAGGCGTACACAGAGCAGCAGGGGGAGTAGAGCATGGAAGTTATGAGAGAGTTCCAAGGATAGACTTTGGGACCTATCAGATTCAACTGGAGGACACACATAGATGTCAACAAACAGGTCTTCAACTATTTACAGGTTTTTCTTTTTTCTTTCTTTATATATATTTTTTCTGGACATTGTTTCTTTTGTTGTTGTTGATTTGTTTTCTTTTGTTGCTTCATCTTGTTATGTCTAGTTTTTTGTGCATATTATCTTTGCAGGTCTATCTAGATAAGATAAACTGGATGATTACTCTGGAGGAGAAAACAATGGGATCGATGGTTCTGAGGGGGACATAGGTAAGGGGGAGGTGGGGGAAAGGAGGTGGTATTGACCAACCCAGGGATATGGGAACAACAAGTGATTCAAATCAGTGGCAAGGGAGATGTGAGAAGCCTGGTAGGAATTGATCAAGGGCAATGTAAATGAAAGGAATTACTGAAACCCAAATGAAGGCTAAACATGATAGTGGGGTAAGGGGAAAGTAAAAGGACATAAAGGAAAGAACTAGGGGGTAAAGGACATTCATAGAGGTCTAAATACAGATATGTATGTAGTTAACTGTATTTATATATGATGATGGGGCAATAGATCTATATACATATATTTATAGGTTTAGTATTAAGGCAGCAGATGGACATTAGGTTTCCACTTGAGTACTTCCTCAATGCAAGAACACATTCTACTAAATTGGCACTCCATGATGCTCATCTTCCTGACATGATTTCTGAAGAGAAAGCAGGTACATGAATAAGAGTTGTGAAGAAGGCTGTGGTGCCTGGCTATCAAAAGATATAGCATCTGGGGTCTTAAAGGGTTGAAAGTAAACAATCATCCATCTAGCTGAGAAGCAACAAAGCCCACATGAAAGAAGCACACCAGTCTGTGTGACCATGAGATGTCAAATGGATAAGGTATCGGGCATCAAAGAACTAAAAAAACATATTATTGTAAACGAGGGAGAGTACAGACTGGGGACCCAAAGTCCATCTGTAGATAACCCAAAACACATTCCCTTACAGAAGGTTTGCAGGGATGAGGTGAACAATGATGAAACACAACTATCTTCTAGTTCTTCAATGCTTTCTCCCCCCACTCCCACTATCATGATCCCAACTCTACCTTACAAATCTGGTTGGACTTGAGGCTGTACACTTGTACTGGTAGGAACTAAAAACATAGGGAATCCAGGACAGATGATCCCTTCAGAACCAGTGGAGATAGTGGCAATACTGGGAGGGTGAAGGGAAGGTAGGGTAGAAAGGGGGAACTGATGATAAGGATCTACTATAACCTCCTCCTTAGGGTAGGGAAAATAGGGAAGTGAGTGAAGGGAGACATCAGACATGTAAGATATGACAAACTGATAATAATTTATAAATTATCAAGGGTTCATGAGGGAGGGGGAGTGAGGAGGGAGGGAAAACTGAGGAGCTGATAGCAAGGGCTTAAATAGAAAGCAAATGTTTTGAGAATGATGATGACAACAAATACATGAACGTGCTTGAAATACAATGAATGGATATATGAATTGTGATAAGAATTGCATGAACCCCCAATAAAATGACTTTTTAAAAATCCACTGACATGGAAGCAAACCACAGTCCCAAGAAAACTTCCTTATTATTTGCACCAGCACTGTGATCTGAGTAAGGGTTGTATCCTAATCTTACAACTCTTCTGAGTTTCTGAGATTGTAAATCCTTATCATTTTCCTGAGGAGTGGCTGGTGGTTTGGAACTGCTGACCCCGAAGTTAGCCCATCTGGTAATTATACACCACCAGTGCCCTTTGGAGAATTACAAAGCACTGAAAATTCTGCTCAGCCAAGTTGACACAAAACCTAGCTATCACTAAACTAAAAAATATTTCACCTGAAATTGATATTAAAAAAAAATAACAAAGCAGTTGCTATCAAGTTGGTTCTGACTGTGATCTTTTAAGTGCAAGTTATCAGGTCTAGTTTGCAAGTTGTCTCTTGAATTGTTAATTGTCAATTTTGGGGGTATTTGCAGTACTTAAATGTTTGTGCCACCTAAGGTCTCCATAAATTTACTCATTGCCAGAGTGAAGCATACAATGCTTTACGTAGCCATTCCTTATTGTTTGGGAATGCATGTCACTCAAGATCTTCATATTTACTTCTGTCTGGGTGTGAAGGACTCCTTTGTACACCCCCCTCGCAGGGTAACCAACCACTAGTATAATAGAGATACTTCCGTCCGTTGATGTTGGGTTGGTGATATCAACAAAGGTTTTTCAGTATATGCTCAAAGACTACTTTTCTACACCTTGAAAAAACCACGCATGTTTGATCTGGTATAAAGGAGGTTAAATCTTTCATTGTGGAAGATGTCTGAGATTGTGATTAAAAGCATGAGCTTTGAGATCAGACTTAACTATCTAAATGTTGAGAAGTTACCTAATTTCTTTGTATCTGATTCTCTAAAATATAGACACTTGGAGAGTTATAGTGGGACTAGGAGTGATAATATCTGTGAGGTTCCTAGCATTCAGATAGTAAAACATTCAATGTAGATAAGCTAGTCAACAAATATAGCTAAAAAATTGTCCACTCCACCTAGTCAACCACATTTTCCCTCACCCTCCCTTACAATATCACTCCTCAGCAGTTGGGAAATGAGATTGCTCTCACTTTGGAATCCGTGCTACTCCTAAGGTTGTGTGTGTGTGTGTGTGTGTGTGTATCCCAGGTCTGCATCATCAGAAAATCTTAAAATCTGTAGAATTCAGGCCCTACTCAGACATACTCAGTCAGAGTCTAGTTGATGTCTAGGTGATTGGAATGCATAGTAAAGTCTGACAAGGTACTCATCCAGGTATTCTAGCCTCAAACACTTCAATCCACTCATGAAACTCATGTCATTGAGTCTATTCCAATTCATAGTGACCCTCTGTGGACAGAGTGGAACTGTAGATCATTATGGAAATAGACAGTCATAGTTTTCTCCCATGAAGCAGGAGGCTGGGTTTGAACTTGTAGAGCATTGTAACCATTGCATCACCAAGGATTCTTCTGAAATCCATCACACAGGAACCCCTTGCTCCTCATAAATCTCCAAGGACCTTTAGCACCACAAAGTGATGAAAGAAGCTCCATTCTCATAACCAGATAGATCAGAACTTCAACTCTATTAATTGACTTCAACTCAACTTATTAATTGAGAGACCTTGCCACAAATAATTTCAATCTTCTGAGTCCTTCTTACTCCTGGACTTGAGTTTAGACTAAATAACCTCTGAGCTTTCTCTGTGGTCTAAAAGGCAGTAACTGCAAGGCATATGCCTTTCAAATTAAAATACTGGAATTCTATTGGTGACTCATGATTATTAGACTCAAGACTCCTACCTATCTGCCAAATCATCTGAACTGCCACTCACCCAGGAAATATAAAAAGAAGGATATTTTATAGGTGCCAGTGAATGTTTTTGATTTAGAAGAAACAGGACACTCAAGGAAAGTGTTGATAGGTACTAGATTGAGTTTCCATGTAAGAGAAGCAAAAAGAAAGGTCAGCTGTTCAAACCCACCAGCTGCTCCATGGGAGAAAATGTTGGCCTCCATGAGGACTTACTTTGGTTGTTTGGAGTCACTTCAAAATTGCAGTGATCTCATGCACAAGAGAATGAAGCACTGCCCAGCCTGCAGCATCGTGATCATTGCTATGGGCTCGCTGCGGCACCCACTGGGTCAATCCATCCCCGTGACAGTCAGTCTTCTGCATCTTCACTGCCCCAAATCCTCTTCAGCAAGCATGGTGTTCCTCTCCAGGAACTGGTCTTTCCTCATAACATGTTCAAAGTACGTGAGACAAGTCTCTGGAAAGACTTTGTTTCTAAGGAACACTCTTGTTGTACTTCTTCCAAGAAAGCTTTGTTAGTTCATTTAGCCGTCCATGATACTTTTAATATTCTTTACTAGAACCATAATTCTAATCATCCATTTTTCTTCCACTATCCTTATTCATATTCCAACCTTCATATGCATGAGTCTATTGGGACAATCCCAGTTTGGGTCAGGTACACTTTAATTTTCAAAGAAATGTCTCTGCTCTTTAACGCGTTCACTAGATCTTGTGTGGCAGAATTTTCCAATGCCTTACATCCTTTGAATTCATGTCTATTGCTTCTGTGAGCATGGACTGTGGATGCAAGCAAAACGATACCCTTGATCACTGTGATTGTCTTGGGGATTCTATGAGGCAGTTCTACTCTGTCTTCTGGGATTGCTAAGAGGCAGAATGGACAGGACTGCAGTGGTTTGGGTTTTGGTAGTTATGAGCAAGCTCTAAGTCAACTGTTAATTACTTGTGTTTGGGCAGTCTCCTTCCTTTTACACCCTCCTTCTAGGGAAGTCAAGCATAAATATCATACTGATATTGTCAAATCCGGCCATGGCTAGATGTTGGTCTCTCCAACCAGACAACCCACATTCATTCAACATATAATGCCAAGTCCCAATACTGTGAGGAACCTTGGTGGCATAGTGATTTGGCATTGAGCTGCTAACATCAAGGTGTACAGTTGAAAACCACCAACCACTCCTGGGAGAAAGATGAGGCCTTTTTCTCCTATAAAGCGTCACAGTCTCTGAAACTCACAGGGCATTTCTATCCTGCCCTATGGGGTTTCTGTGAGTTGACATCAACTTGCTGGCAGTGAATATGTTTTTTTTTTTTTTCGTTTGAAGGACTGTGCTAGCAGTCAGAAATTGTGTGTGAGCTGCTTCCTTTGATGTACATCTTGGGAGAAAGGGAATCACATTATCTTATGATGCTGTGTACTGATAGAACGGTAACTGATAAGTGAAACAAAAGTATGAAGCCCCCTGGTGCATGCTATTTCCAGCTACTGTGGAGAGACCCTCGACTCCGGGTCCCCTTGTACACAATAATCCAAAGCACTGCCTGGCCCTGCCCATCTCCCTGGTTGGTTGTGGCTCAGACAGATCACTGGGACCCATAGGGTTGTCACTGGATGGTTTCTTGGAAGGAGATCTTCTGGTCTTTCCCTCTGATCCACCTTAATCTGGAAGTTCCATTGAAACCTGTTCGGCTCCAGAGCAACAAGTTAGCCTCCACAGATGGGTGGGTGGCAGCTGTGCTTGAGGTGCTTTGGCCGGGCATGCCAGGTTTCTTGTATGAAAAATGAGCGTTCGGCTGGACCCCCAGTGCTTCCCCTTGCTATATGGGGACTTCTTACAAGGAAAGTGGGCCATGGCAGAGGAATCAGGAAGGCCTTGCTGAGAGCGTAATGCTTGGTCATGAACATGCTTGGAGTTAACAGGTGTTCACTGAAGTATGGAAAGAAGTTGGGCAAAGAAAGAAGGAGCGTCATCCTAGACAGATGAAAGGCATGTGCGTGGGCAAGCAGAGGGGCTGGAGAGAGGAAAGCAGAAAGGAACATGATATAAAATGAGGGGGGAAAGTCAGGGAAGATCGTGATGATACAGAATTCCAAATCGAACATACCCCTCTTCCCTCTACTAGTCCTAAGAAGACAATGACAATTTCAAGCAGGAGCGTGGGCTGGTCATATTTGTTTTGAAGATTGTTCTAGCTGCAGTGATTCAGTTAGATTAGAAAAATAAAATATTAGCATTAGAAACTTTTAATCCAGCATCAGAGACTGAAACTACTTGATAACCCAGCACTGCAGGCATTACGGCAGGGTCAGAGGGGTGTAGCAGGAGAGGGCCAGGACTAACGTCCCTAGATGATAATTAGGAGCTCCCTGAACAAGAGGACAAGGACAGGAGAGGGAGTGACTCGGGCCAAGGGGACACTGTTTTTCCATTAGCAGCGCTCTGGCCTTTCCCGGACTACTTGCGACAGGGAGGGCTCCGGGCTGCCGCTCACCCTTCCTGTTATTTTCATTCTTTTGTTGGATGCCTTTGATGAAAGTAGACATGAAAACACAGCCTGTCGGAGGCCCGAAGAATCAGTCATCTTTTGGGAACAGATAGGCGTTGAACAAAATGATGGACACAATTAATGCATGGAACGATACATGTGAGGACTGATGAAATGCTAAATGCTTTGCTACATACATGAGGGGCTATAAAGCGGTCATGGGAAAATGCCATTGTCTTTTCATTCCATTCTTCTATGGGCTTTTGAAGCCAACTGGTATATTTGCCACAACTTGAAGATTGAAAAACAACAGCAATCATCTAGCACTACTGCTCCATACATCTATGAATGCACTGAGACCCAGAAAGATGGAATCCTTTGTGCCAGATCACCTGTATGCCCCCTACAGGAGCTCAATCCTTAGTTTCGTAGTTCTTTGCATCACACTGGCTTTCCTCCAATAAGAAGTCTAATCTTGGATTGACAGGGAAACTCAAACAAACCCCAAATCCACTGCCATCAATTTGATTCTGACACTCAGTGGCCCTATATAAGGTTTCTGACACTGCAAATCTTTATGGGGATAGGCAGCCTCATCTTTCTGCATTGGAGAGACTGGTGGGTTTGAACCACTGACCTTGAGGTTAGCAGTCCAACCTCTAACCCACAGTGCCACTAGGGCTCCAGGAGGCTCACCTTAAAAAGCACAGGCACTGGGACAGGCCAACCTGGGTATGAATGCCAGCTTTGCCCTTTCTTAGCTGTATGATCTTGGACAAGATCTTCCTAAGCTATAACTTTCATACCTGTGAAATGGAGATGAAAACACTCACCTTGAAGAGTGGCTTTGGGGATTTATAGACAGCCCTTAGGACAAAGAGTGCTGGACAAACCACAGTGCAGACCTCAATTAGTTGTCCGCTTTTGCTTCCTGTTCTAGCCACTGTTTCACGTCCTGTCCTTCCACTCTCTCTGAGAGTTTCACATGGAACTGCAGAAAGTGTGTTTCTGCACAAGCTCGTGTGTGGCATGACATGAGTGTATGTGATTCATGTTTCTCTTCACCTTCCATTTGGAGTAAAGTGTCGGATAAGTCCTGGCCCCCAAACCACACTCTGATTCCCTGGGCCCTGGCTCTGTACAGACCTTGGGAAGTTTCCTGCGGAAACAACACCTTGAAACCAAAAGCAAAAGGGAGGGTTCTGCAGGAAGTGTTTTAAAGAAAGCCAATTTTGAAGGTGGGGGCAGGAAAGCCAGTACTCAAGAGAGTTTCTTATCTTTTTTCCCTTTGAAAGGAATCTGATGGCACATAGCTGCCTTCATTGCGGTCTCTGACTTTGAGAGGCTAACAAACAGCAGTCTTATTTTGAATGTTGACTGTTAATCCCAAAGGTCTTTTCTTTTTCTAATGCAGAGTAGGTTGTTTTGAACATTTCTCATGGACAAGTGGAAGCTGTACTCTTGCTACAAATGATTCATCCCGGAGAAATGATATATAAACAAGACTGCCTGCTTGGAAAGCGGATGGGAGGGCCAGTGATTTCAGAAGGGCTTTTCGATTTCCATGCCAGCGACTGATTAAAACTAGTTCTCAAAATAGCAGGGAGGCCATGGAAAATTTTTGAACCTTACATCTCATAATCAATATCAAAGAAGACAAATTTTTGAGTAAGACCAGCTATGTTTGCTTGCTAATTATGTAGCACGGTTTTGGGATTTGTCCTGCCAGTCTCCTGTGGCAACAAGAGCAAGCCTCTGTAAGTAGGTAGAGGGAAGCAGGGTCAACAGGAACACAAAGCAAGGGAGGCACCTGGCTTGCAAAGTTTAAGGAGGCACTCACTCTCCGGATAATCCAAAAGCAGAGCCAATGTGTGCACGTCCCTGAGAATGAGTGCCTCCTTAACGTTTCCATCTTGGGTATCTCTCCTAACTCAACCTTTTCCAGGTCCTCAAATTGAGATGAGAATCAGGACTCCGTCATTTATGGGTGGCTTGATCTTAGAGGCTCCAGGCATTGACAGAATCCCAACTGAAATATTTCAACAAGTTACTGAGACACTGAAGTGCTCTGTTTTCTAGACCAAGGCATTTGGAAGACAGTTGTATCTGGCAAGTGACTGGAAGAGATCTGTCTTTGTCCCGACTCCAGAGAATGGCGAGCTCACCAAATGCAGGCTTTATCAGACAATATCATCACTATCACATGCAAGGGAAGTTTTGCCGAAAATTATTCAATGACAGTTGCCATAGAACATCAACACGGAGCTTCCAAATATTCAAATTGGATTCAGAAGAGGGTGTAGAAAGAGGGATACCATTGCTGCAAAACTGTTTGAATGTGTGGATCTTATCAGACTCTAGATAGTGTTGAGAAGAATGGATATTTCAGAACACTTTGTTGTGCTCATGCAAACACAGTGACTGCAAGAAGCAGTCATTCCAACAGACCAAGAGAATCCTGAGTGGTTTAAAATTTAAAAAAAATGTATCTTAGGGCTGTACATTTTACTATACTTGAGAAACTGGACTACACGAATAACTTGGAATCTGGAGTGGATAAGGCTGATTAACAACCTTGTTAACAGGCAACATAACCTTGTTTGCTGAAAGTGTAGAGGATTGAAACACTTGCTGAACAAGAACAAGGACAAGGACTCCTGCCTTCAGTAGGGATGGATACTCAATGTAAAGACAAGCCAAATCTTCACAACATTGTGTGGTAAACAGATGAACGATCTAAGGTGTCAAGGAGTCCATCTTGCTTGGATCCACAGCCAATGCTGTTGGAAGCAGCAGTCAAAAAACCAAATGATGCATTGCCTTGAGTACTTATGTTGCACAAGATCTCAATTGACCAGTGTTGAACAGCAAGGAGGTCACTTTGAGGACTGAGGTGTGCCTGAACCTAGCCACAGTATTTCCAATCACCCCAAACGCATATGGCAGTTTGACATTGAATAAGGAAGACCAAAGGAAAATTGATGCATTTGAACTATTGTGATCGCAAAGTATATTGAAAGTGCCATGGGTTGCCTCCCCTCCAAAAAACCAGGTGTGTCTTCATAAGGTGACCAGACATCCCGCTTTTTAAAAATTTGTCCTGCATCCCACAGCATTTTAAAATTAAATAAATATATTCCAATACTATTTTTGCATTCTATGAACATTTTTGTTGCTCCATATAGACCAAATTTTTAATCAAGAGCCTTCCCTCCCCCCAGTCAATGGTGTCCCACTTAAAATCTGGTCACTTTAGGAAGTACACCCAGCATGTACCTTCGAAGCAAGGATGGTTATATTTCACCTCAAGTACTTTGAACATGCTATCCGACTAGATCAGTCCCCAGAGAAGGAAGGACATCATGTTTGATAAAGTGAAGGAGTAGGAAAAAGAAGAAGACCCCTGAATCCATGTATTACAGAACCACACTGTGCTCCATAGAGTTTTCATGCTGTCACATTTTAGAAGCAGATGGTCAGGTCTTTCTTCTGCCACATCTCTGAGAGGGTTCAAACTGCCAACCTTTCAGCTATTAGTTGAACACTCGACCATTTGTGCCACTCAGGGATTCTCAATCCAGAGCCAGGCTGGGAAAACGTATTTGTTCCATCAAATTATCAGGACCTATGTTCCTCCCAGGAGCCCTGGTGGTATAGTGGTCCAACATTGAGCTGTGATCCACATGGTTGGTGGTTCCAAACCACCACCACCAGCTCAGAGGGAGAAAGCCTGGACTTTCTATTCTTGTAAAAAGTTACAGTCTCAGAAACTCGCAGGGCATTGCTACGCGTCATCAGTGATTCAGTGGCAGCGGAGCCCTGGTGGCACAGAGGGTTAAATGTGGGGCTGGTAACCACAAGGTCAGCAATTCGAAGCCACCAGCTGTTCTTGGGGACAAAAAGGAAACTTTCTATTCCTGTAAAGATTTAGTCTTGAGAACCCAGAGGGGCAGCCCTACCCTGTCCTGCAGGGCAACTATGAATGAACGTCAACTCCATGGCAGTGTGATCCTTCCAGCTCATTTTGCTGCCAGTTCTTGAATTCTGACTTCATAATTCATAATGGCAGTGTTCTTGGCCCAAGGTGGAGATATCCAAGTTGCACACAGCAGAATGAAGAAAAGGACATGAATCATGTGAATGTATTAACATTTAAAATCGAACAGAACCATAATAAAAAAGATAGATCAGATGATAGATAGATAGATATCTGAACAATAAAAAACAAATCTTTTATTTGGATTTTTAGGTTACCTGTAATGTGATGTTACATGCTATTTTTATCCATCCCACCCCAAATCTCCACCTGAGTTCTTATTTTATCGTGAATATTAGGGTTTGGGTCACCATCTTGTTCCTCACAATTGACATGGCTTTCAGGATAAAGTTTTCCTAGGGGTCCTCATGACATTTTTCTACAGCCTCCACATGGGCAGTGGAAATGGTGGACAGAGTGGGGTGGTGTTTGCCTGCTCTGTACAAGTTTGATTTGAAAATTACTAGACTCCATTGCTTGCAGACCTTATGAGAACTGTCTTTTGCTAGGGAAAGGTAAAACTATAATGCCGGCAAGACCGAGAGCCTTCTTGCCTGGAAATTGTTTTAAAATATTTTTATTGGCATATACTTCACTTATCATAGCATTCAATCATATTAAGAAGAGCTGTGCCATCATGACCACTATGATTTTCAGAAGATTTACTTCTCATATTTATTGTTGTCAGCTCCTTATTTTACCCCAACCCCTAGGTAATTATTAATCCAGTTCTTGTCTCTACAGATATACCTATCCTGGATTTCATATACAGAAAGTCATGCAGAAACACAAACAGGAAGTGAACAACAATAACAACACCAAACCCAACAACCATGACTCGACTAAATAGAGAAAAAAAAACGCAATTGAAAAGAAAGCAGGAGATGTTAAAAACTGCAACCAATTTAGAATGGGCTCAAAGGGAGAGCAAAAGGTAAGGTGCTACATTATAACTCATCTACACCTGTCATCATCTGCTTTACCATGCTTGGAATTTATCTCCTGAATAGAGTAATGTGATAGGGACCATTCTCTTAAGAAAAAAGGCATGGAGTTCAGAGAAAGTTCCAACACTACAAGGGTTTCTATTTTTTCTAAAGCCCATTTCTTAAGCTATTCCTTCAAATTTTTATGGCATCCTGTATCCATTCAATGAACTTCTCTGTTTTTGTTGCTTTCAAACAAGAGCCCAGTTGACATAAGGAGCTACTAATATTTCTATATAAAGATTTGGGATTGTTCAGGTCGGTTGCTTACCTAGTTAGCCCAGCCTGTCTCTGCTCCAGCAGCTCCCAGCTGAGCCACTAGAACTTCCATCTGCAGGCTTTGCTCTGGCTGTTCCTCAGCCAACTATGAAGATATGAAGCATCTCGGCCATATAGTAGCTGGGATGTAGTAACGCCTTCCACATTGGCATTTTAATGAGCAATAGATTTGGTTTTGTTCTCAAATCTGAGACCAGTGAGGTGGCAAGTGGTTTTTATGGCAAACCAGAGACGTCCCAGGGATCAGATGGAGGGATTACCTGGAAGGCAGCATTCTTAGGAGGGAAGGGATTATGGCTGTCTTGTCCCCCTATTTTATCCCTAGAATTATAAGCTATACTTATATGCATCTTGGAAGGCCCAAAGGCTTCTTCCATTCTAGTCAAGGGGAGTGTTAACCCTCTCTCCTTTTATTCAACAATGGCTTAGGGTTCTAACAGCCTCAGAAGCCCACAGGGGAAGTTCTATCCTGTCCCATAGGGTCACTATGAGTCAGAATTGATTCCATGGCACTAAATTTTTTTAAAAAGCTTTATTAAAAGGTATACTTAGACCCTAGCAAATGCTCAGAAAATACAAACAGAATGATAGGTCAGTAAACTAGAAAGTGGAAAATATGGATATTGAGAATGCAGAGAGGTTGGGTTTCCAAAGGTCTTATGTCCAACATGATATTTCTGCTTTTTCACAATGTTCTTTCAGTTTTCTTCTCTCCTAAGTACATCTTTTATCCAGAACCAACCTCAAGCACTCTGATCTCTGCCTGTCCCGTCCCCATCCTCAGTCACTGGAATGACATCCCGTCTTGGCCCCGCTCTGGAGTGCAGTTTCCTTTGTCCACATTGCAAAGGTTAGACATTTAGCTGCTGATCCAGAGGTGGTGGTTCAAATCCGTCTCACAGTTCTGGGGGAGGAAGACATGAAAATCTGCTTCTGTAATGATTATATAACAAAAACAAAGAAGAATACTACGAGGCAATGCTATTCTGTTACATGAGTCACTGTGAGTCTGAGTCTGCTTGATGACACTTGACAGCAACAAAGGCCTCTTTCTTTCTTTCTTTCTTTCTTTCTTTCTTTCTTTCTTTCTTTCTTTCTTTCTTTCTTTCTTTCTTTCTTCCTTTCTTTTCGCATCACTGCCCTCTGGTGGGAATAGGAGGCCCAGCCTTGCTCCTGGAGAGCTGCTCTTGCATTTGAACCACCAACCCAGTGGGCTGCAGTCCCACACACAACCACTATGCCACTGGGGCTCAGCTGTAAGACCCTTTTCTAAGTCCTCCTCCTCAAGACCAGAGCCTTGCTCCATGTTTTTGACAGGTCCCTGGAGTGCTGCCATCATGGTTAGATTTCCTAAGTGATAAGTTACTTAATTAAAAACATTGATACCATGTCTACCATTGATTGTGGTAGCTGCTTTTGAGTGAGTTCTGATTCACAGTGACCATAGGTAAACAGAAGGAAAGATGGCCTGGTTCTGCGCCATCCTCAAAATGTTTGAGCTCACTGTTGCCGCCTGTGATAGTTACATAATCTGGTGTCAATTTGGGTCTTGAGAAGATGAAGTGAAGATATGGAGTCTAGTCTGTCAATCAGGTCATAGCCATTGAGGCTTCGGTATGGGCATGGCCTTCCCCTGAGGATTCTGGGAATTCCAATTCCTTGGAGGTGGAACACACTCTCTGGGCTCACTCCTTGAGAGACGTTCTACTGACAAGACACATGGTATTTCACTGATATGCCCTGAGCTCTGGAAAGTGGAAGAGCCATGTGGAGATCCTTGCCAGCCCTGACATGCTTCTATTGCCACTGGATTCACAAGACTTTGCACCCATTGGTCTATGATCTTCCTGCATTCAGTATCATTGCATGTGTTTTGAGAGTCTGAAGAGGACTTTATAGATTGGTATCAGACATATTGTCTAATAGTGGACTTATGGACTTGATCTGAACTGGTCTGAGATGTTTTCTCAATACTCAATTGCTCTTACAAATAAACCTCTTTGTTATACAAATTTGTTTCTCTAGTCTACCCAGACTACTGCGCAGCCCCTGTGTCCATCCATCTTGTTGAGGGCTTTCCCCTTTTTTTTGCTGCCCCTCAATTTTGCCAACCATGACGTCATTTTCCAGAGACTGGTGTCTTCTGACAATGTGTTCAAAGTACTTGAGATCATGTCTTGTCATCCTTGCCTCTAAGGAACTTGGCTATCTTTCTTTCAAGACCAAATTGTTTGGTTTTTTTCTGGCAGTTCATGGAACTGCCACGATCCAGTATTTTTCGCCAAGACCACAATTCACACACATGGATTCTTCTTTGGTCTTCCTTATTTATCCAATTTTCACATGCAGCTGAGGTTATCACAAATACCAAAGCTTTAGTCAAGCACTCCTTAGTCCTCAAAGTAAGTTCCTTGCTTTTCAACAATTTAAAGAGGTCTTATGCAGCAGATTTATCCAATACGATGCATCCTTTGATTTCTTGACTGCTGCTTCCAAGAGCATTGGTGTGGATCACAAGGCAAAATCCTTGACAACTTCAATCTTTTCCCCTCTTATCATTGGCCTTATTGACCACGTTGTAAGAATTTTTGTTTTCTTTACATTGAATTGTAATTCATACTGAATACTGTAATCTTTGATCTGCATTAACAAGTGCTTCATGTCCTCACTTTCAGCAAGCAAACTTGTGCTATCTGCATATGCCAGGTTGTTAATAAGCTTTCATCCAACCCTGATGACACATTCTTCTTCCTGTATGTCAGCATCTCTGATTATTTGTTCATGCTGATGGTTAAATAAGTATGGTGAGAGAATACAACCCTGAAACATGCTTTTTCTGATTATAAACCATCAAGTATGCCTTTGTTCTCTTCACACACCTGCCTCTTTATCCATGTATAGATTCCTCATGAACACAACAACATGTTCTGGAATTCCCATTCTTTCCAGTGCTATCCATAGTTGTTTATGATCCACACACTGACTGTCTTTTCATAATAAATAAAACACAAGTAAATATCTTTCTGGTATTCTCTTCTTTGGGCCAAGATCTATCTGTCATCAGCAATGAAATCACTAGTTCTGCATCTTCTTCTGCATCCTTTCTGGACCTACGGCAGCTCCCTGTGTGAGTACTGCTGCAACCATTGTTGGATGATGACCTTTAGCAAAATCGTCCTTGCATGTGATAGCAAGGATATTGTTCGATAGCTTGAGCATTCTCTTGGGTCACTTTTCTTTGGAATGGTTACAAATGTGGGTCACTTCCAGACAATTGGCCAATCAGCTGTCATCCAAATTTCCTGGCGTAGATGAATGGCTGCTTCCAGTGTTTCATCTGCTTGTTGAAACACTTCAATGTGTATCCCATCAATTCCTGGATCCTTGTTTTTAGCTACTGTTTTCAGGACAGCTTGAATTTCTTCCTTTGGTACTACTGTTTCTTGCTCATATGCTACCTCTTAAAATGGTTGAATGTTGACTTTTTTGATGCAGTGACTTTGTGTGCTTTCTCCATCTTCTTTTGATGCTTCCTGTATTATTCAATATTTTACTCACAGAATCTTTCATTATTGCAACTCAATGTTTGAACTTTTTTTCCTTGTGTTCTTTCAGATTAAGAAATGCTGAGCATATTCTTCCTGTTTGGTTTTTAAACTCATGGCTTTTGCACATTTCATTATAATATTTTGCTTTGTTTTCTCGAGCTGTCCTTGGAAATTCTCTCTTGAGTTCTTTGACTTCACAGCTTTCATTTGCCTCAGCTATTTGTGATAGTTAGGATTATTGTGTCAACCTGGCCAATAAACACATGTGGGGTTTAATTGAGCCTTTTTCTCTTTGATGATTGGTCCAGTGTGCACAGAACTAGTTAGCTAGTTCTCTGCCTCAACTTCAGATCGACACTGCTTGTGGGGCACCCAACCCATGGACTGTGTCTCTACAATTTGAGGTTCTTTCAAGGCCTGCTTCACCACACAGCTGGTGCATACATCACTTGGGCTGGGGAATGTTTGACCCTGTCATCTGACTAACTGTTGATCACCTGCCCTTCTGTTTTCTGCCTGTGACCAGACTGCCTATTTTGTTTTGCAGAAAAATCAGCTGTCTGCTTCCTTGACTTGCACCTAGAGGTCCTCATGAGTTGAAGGACTGCCAGTGTATTAACTGTCTCATGAAAGTGAGTTGAGCTGGAAGTGAGTTTGTACTGCTCTGTGGACTAATTAGCTGTTTATTTCTTATGTTGTATATATCTATTGACATATCTATAATTATAAGTGTCCTGGTTTTGTTTCTCTAGAGAACCCTGTCAAGCACAATTGGTACCAGGATTAAGAGCAATTTTCAGAGTCTCTTCTGACGTCCACTTTGATCTTTTATTTCTTTTTAATGACACTTTGTTTTCTCCATGTATGGTGTGTCTGATATCATCCCACAACTATCAGATCTTCTGTCATTTATGTAAAGTGAGCCAAATCTGTTCTTCATTATGCATTTACAATAATCAAGTCTGGTGCAAAGCTCTATACTTTGGCAAAGTGCTCACCATACCCACAGGAACGGAGGGTTCTTATTGTGGCATGAACTGCTGACTAGTTGCCTACTCAGTAGGAATTTCCCCCTTCTTCCAGATACACCAATGTTAAGACTGCATTTCCCAGCCTGCCTTGCAACTAGGAAGGGCCAAAGAAACGGTAGTGAAGTTGCTGCTGAACTTCTGTCTTTCTTTCTTCCCTTTTCTCTGTTTCCTCCTTTTTCTTGTCTGGAATGTGACCGTGACAATTGAAAGACACCTTGTGATCATGACATGACTTTGAAGAGGGGAGCCATTTGCAAAGAATGATGAGACAGACTGAAGGGCAGAGTCCATGTCCTCCTGTGGGGGTAGCTTGCCCCTGCCTTGGCTTCCATTGAGGCCACACGTCTAATTCTGACCAGTGGGCTCTGAATTGAGGTGACACATCCTACTTTTGAGCTGAGATGGTTAAACATCAAAGTGTCTTTCCAGCTCGCCCTCCCCACACAATCACGTTTGCAGAGCCACAAAACAAGCGAGCCCAATCCCCAAGTTCCTGAGAGCGCAAAGGGCTCTCACTGGCTGTGTCAGGCAGCTCCAGCCCACTGAGCTTTCACACGGCGATGTCTACAGCATAGATTCATTTCTGACTAATATGCTCCATTTTGTGGAGGAAGACACCGAGCCTCTCAGTAATCAAATAGTTTGCCCCAATCGAACGGCTATTAAGTGCTCAAGTTTACCCGACTGACCGTAAGCCAGCTCTTCCTTCCTGCCCACTGCCCCCTGGACATTGGCATCTCTGTCCCTGTTGGCTCCCCATCATGTGTTTTTGTCTGGGTTCTTCCTCCTTTCTGTATGGACCAGAATGCCATATGCCTCAACTGTAAGCTGTGACATGAAAATCATAGAATTACTTCTCATGCTGTAATGCTGTCATAGGGTTCATTTGGAGCCTTGACTGGTGAATTTGCCTAATACTTAACATGGCTGTCCTGTACCTGGCTCTCGTATGGTTATTGGTTAAAACAACAACATTCGATGTTAATTTCCCTCATTGCCTTGTAGTATTTTCTGATTTCTGTGCTTCATAAGGGACCCGTGGCCATATACCCTATCTGAATCACTTCATTCTGTGGATTGGAACAACTTGTTCATAAGAAAAAACGCGTGTGCTCTTCCAGGGACTGTCATAGGTGCTGGAGATGCAAAGAGAACTTCACAGCAGAGTCCTTCCTTTAAAGCTGTGTCCAATCCACCATAACCTGGGTACCCAAAGAAAGTGCCCAGCTCTGGCATGAGCCCACGAACCACGGATATCAGATCCTGCGATAGCTAGCGTGCACGAGGAGGTGGTCTTTGCCACCTGGAGTGGGTCTAATGTCCACAGGAATGACTTTCAGCACCATGACCGAAAGAGCTGCTCATCTGAAGTGTTGTGCTTAGCGTTTCCCACAAATGAGCCATTTTCCCCCTTCCCAACATTGACAGCCATTCCATGGGTGAATAAACGGTTTCTCAGAGATGCTAAGACACATACAAGGTCACCCATGTAAGATTTTGTTTTTATTCTCCACTGCTCTGCGCAAGAACGTTGGATTCTCATCAGCATGCCAAATGACCTGGTGCCCCTGGTGAGGCAGACGGGCTTAGTCTCACACCACAAGTCGCCTTGGCGGCCTCATCCCGGCCAAGCTCTGTCTCTTGGAAACGCGCTGCTCATTCCCAAGGTCTCCCTACCTGCTGCGTTGTCTTCTTCGTTCCTGAAAAAAGTGCTGGCCTGTAAGCAGCTTTTGGCGATTGGTTCCTGGCAGCGCCTGTTGGAGCAAAGACATTCAGCCCATAGGCTTCCTCTCGCCGCTCGGTTAAGAAAGTGCTTAAACTTGGTCCCCAGTGAAGGCGGAGGGCTCCCTAACTTCAACCTCGTCCTTTCCCCGGCTAAGCAGGGAGCGGTGCGCCTGCTCGCTGGTGCCACCTGCCGGCAACGAGGCAAATCCCTGGAGGCGCTTGGGAGAGAGGCGCCTTCAGCGATTGGTGCGGTCATTAATTCCTCCATCCCGAGATCTTTTTCTTCTTTAGAGACTACCACTTAAAAAGAGCAGAGAGAAAATCAATCCTTTTGCACACAGACGCCAAGCGTTCCCTCTCCTCTCTCATCAATTATGACATTCCTTCACCTTCAATACTGTCTTCCTTCTAAAAATATTTAGTTGCTTGGCAGAGAATGGGGCGCGGGGCACGCAGTCACACACCTGATCAATTTGCTGGCTTCATGAACAACATCGGTTCAGAGACTATGGCTGTGATTTCGCAATGAGCACCAAATCCCACGTAAAACTCACTGCAGTGGCCTTCAAAGGCATGCCAACCCGCGTCTTCGGCCTGACGAAGAGGGCTGCCTCTCTGTGGCAGGTTTGCAGACCCAGACCCGTCACCCCCGACCAGATCTGTCCAGAAACAGGCCACCACTGCGAGCCGGCCTCTTCTGTTTTCCCAGTACAGCCCATTCTCCAGACAACACGTAGTCAAGCCTTCACACCGGCGCCGGCTGTGATTTGTGATGTGTCCGGGAGACATACGACTCCTTCCAGGTTTCTGCTGGTCCTTCTTGAATCCACATGGCTTGGCTGAAAGCAGTTTGTAGTTATTTTTCAAGTGAAATCGAACTTGAAACCTCAGGGGCGGCAAGCCCAGCGGTAGACGGCAGAGAGAATACAAAGCCCCGGCGTTGCCCACCCCCCTCCTGTAAAGCAAAGGAATTCACGTTTCTCCATTAAACCTACTACGTGTCAAGATCCCACTGGCGAGAATGTTATGGCTGAGCTGCTGGGCTTTTCCAACGTATTTAAGGCCTTTGCTTATCTTCTTCCCTGCCGTCCCCTCTGCCTGGAATGCCACCATCTCATTCTCTGTCCGTCTCTTCTGTTCTTTGTAAGGGACACTTCCCAAATTATTTTCTCCATGAGGTCCTTGCTGAGCTCCTTCAGGTGTGCCGCCTGCTCCCAGGGCACATCGTAGTTACCTCTGTGTGTTGATACCAGCAGATTTGGGTAGCAGGATCAATGCCTTACATTCTATCTTACCTCCGTGCTTACTGGCTGCCTGGCACAGAGGAGGCTTCCATGTCACACCGAGGGAATGGATAGACTAACACTGGCTTCTGCAAGAGGAGAGGACTGATGATTCGGTCTCAGGTTAGGACTCTAAGCTGCAAAGATTTTAAGGCTATCTATGGTAAGAACTGAGAAGCACCCACTCCTAGCTCCACTGCTCCACTGCTCCACTCCGGCTCCACTGCTAGCTGAAAGGTTGGCAGATCAAACCCAACCAGTGGCTTCCCAAGAATGAGAAAATCTTTGCCATGTGTTCTGGTAAAAATCACAGTTGAGGCAATCTGGCGGGGCAGTTTCACTCTGTCACACAAGCTTGCTAAGAGTTGGAATCAACTTGATAGTACCCAGAAACAGGCCCAGAACTCATCGCCAGGTTTCCTCCGAGAGATGTCTTAAGCCGTATGGTTGCCCCTGCTGTTACCTGAGGTCTGGTTGGGTCTGACTCACACACAACAGATCAAAATGCTGCCCAGGCCCGCACCATCCTCACCCTCGTTGGGAAGTTGTAGCTCATTGTTGACCCTGCCAGTCCACACAGTAGGTATCCACGACCCTCCCTTGGCCTTTTATTCTTGCCACAGTGCATTTTCATTCACTTCCTATAGTTATACCCAGTTCTCATGAATGACCAGGACATTTTCAGAGTTCTTTCCCAAAGCCTAACTCCTATGTATAATGATTCTTTGGAGGGATATAAAATGATATTCTATTGTATGAGGGTAAGTGAACAATTATTGCTACTAGGATTCTATGTTAAGATTCTATGTTTTTCAAAGTGGGTGAGACTGTGCTCCCCTAAAAGGACTTGTTGAAACATTCTAGGGGAGCCTGCAAAAGCAGACACCTACACTTTACGCTGACTTATGCGCTATAGTACAAACGTTTTTAAAATTGCCTGAAAAGCACCAGGTAGTTTGTTTGTTTTTCTTTCTGAAAAGGGGGTGGTAGGTTAAGTGAGTTTAGGAACCTGATTCTATTTCACACATGCATAGATTCATCCCAAACAAAGCATATTTAAGCATGTCTCTGTGAGCCATGGATAACTGCAGGTAAGCTCTCTCCATCCTTCAGCCATCTTAGGGTCATTACAGGGATTTCCGGTTATGACTTGGGCTGCTAACTGAACAAATGGCCTGCGGTTCAAAGCCCCCCGGCCCCTCTGGGAGAAAGAGGAGGCTTTCTATGAACCACAGAGAGTTACAATCTCAGAAACCTACAGTTCTTCTCTATCTTATAGAGTCCAAATGGACTCCATGGCAGGAAGCTTGCATTTGTTTGCGTCTTGGTCCAATCAGAGCAGTGATGTATGAGGGGATTTGTCGGGCTAGTTAAATCAGGGCAGAGCTGTTGCCTCAGAGGGAACCCAAAGGGGCAATCCTGACAGATTGTCTTGAAGAACACAGACAGTCACAAGGACTTATTAGATAGCTTTACAATGGAGAAAACAGTCAGGAAAGTTATTCTGAAGTCCCTCTCGCCCCCCAACATAACAATGTACCTCCTTATGTTCAGAGAAGCAAGAGTTATTCTATGAGAATTTTATTGGGAAACTTGGCCTCATCTGCCCTACAGTCCTGATCTTGCCCCTTCAGCCTTCCTTTTGCTCCCCAAACCTAAAGAGGACGACACAAGCACACCATTTGAGTTCCTTGATATCAAAACTGCTGAACGTACAGAATTGAAGATAGTCCCAAAGCCCACTAAGTCTGTATGTCTCTAGTCTGTCTTTGACATGGTGTAAATCAAAGAGTCTAGAATTTCTTGGGGGAAGGGTCAGTGAGATGGACACAGCATCTTCTAATGCATCTTTACACCTAACTGGAGGGTATGTTGAGAAACAGCAGCTTCTCATTTTGATCTTTTTTTTGGGTAAAGGTTTTCTAAAGTTTTGTAGCCGTACAGGTTTACTTACTTGGGTACATTACCATTGAATTGAGAAGGTATGGATGCCACAAGACTAACTATGGAATGGAGGACAACACAGGTTGGAAGGATTCATAGTTGACGGGCTTCTTGGCTTTTGAAGGTATTTTCTGAACAATCTTTCACTCTCTGTCAGTTCAGAGATGGTCTGAACACAGTTCAGACCTATGAAACACAGTTCTGGAAGGAGGCAAGGGACTGTTATAGCCATTTGCCTACTCCTGTGGACAGTCAGGAGCTACTGGCCACTACAACAGGGAGTGTGAAGATGAAATGAACCCTGCCCCTGGCAGGCTGAGGAATAAGGAGAATCAAAGCTTGATGCTATCATTTGAGCTCTGGCTACACACAGGTCTAAAACTAGCTAGCTGTACTGACAGGTCTACAATTGTATTTCAAGAAAATGTCTTTTTGGTTAAACTGAGGATTTTTTGGTCTCTTCTAACCATAGGATTAGTGAGTTTTTTTTTTTTATAAAAAACATCACTTGCAACTGTAGAATTAATAGTTTGTCAATGCATGACTGAGTTCTTTGATAAACATTAGCTTATTTAATCCTTACGAACAGTCCAATGGGAGTAGGACAATTGTTGTTAGGGACTACCAAGGCAGCCGTGACTCCTGGTGACCACACATTATATATAATAACATGAAACGTGGCTCAGTCCTGCACCATCTGCCTGATCGTCACTGTTTGAATCACTTACTGCAGACAAGTATGTTGTGAGGCCTCTCCAACCTTGGAGCTCATCTTTAGACGTCTATCAGCTAATATTCTAGTCTGCTCTACAGGATTTTCCTGGTTTGAGTTTCACAAGTACTGTGTTAGTCCGGGTAAACGAGAGGAACAAATTTCATAGACATGCATATGGATATAAGGGAATGGTTTATATACACAAGGGATGGAACACTGGGAAAGCACCCCAACCCAGTCCAGTTCAAAGTCATAAGTCCTATATTAGCACATATGCCCAATACCAGTCTGTAATATCTCTTTCCGACTCATGAAGTCACAGGTCAGTGGGTGCAGAATCCCGATGCTGGCAGGGATCTCTCCATGGCTCCTCGCTTCCAGGGCTCAGGGTTCATCAACAGCATCCCATGGTGGCAGAAACAACTCATTGCTGGCAGGGGTCTCCACGTGGCCGCCCCAGCTTCAGAGGTCTGGCTCCATCAGGGCCAAGCTGTGTGACTTCTCCACTCCTCAGACGCTGCCATCTTGTCTTGCCCATCATTTATCGTCTCTGAGACTAACTCCCAACAACTGGGGAAGATAGCTTCTCATCTTCATGAGGGAAATATTGCGAGATTTCCCAGAAGTCTCAGGAGAAAGCCATGCCCACACAGAGGCCTCATTGGCTACTCAAAGACTATCTACAGGTTAACAGGCTAGACTCCTCCCCTACATTTCAATCATAAAATTAACATAAGCACAGGACTGCCACAAGTACCTCACCAAGACTTTCTTTCTAGTCTGTCTTAGCTTTCAGACTAAGACAGAAAATGATCCACTATCCTGGTTTTTCAAATACCTGTGGCATAGCTTCCACAGCCACATGCAAGTCATCACAAAGATGACAGATGTCAGACCAAGACTTAGAGGCATGAACGGCTTTCTGACAGGTAGGTGATGATGGCATCAAGTGAATGAGGATGGTTCCCTCTGGGTTCTGAGACTTTAAATCTTTATGGAAGCAGCCAGCCTCACCAATCTCCCAAGTAGCGGCTGGTGGGCTTGACTCACTGGCTTTGTATTTAACAGTTCAATGCTTTCTGGACACTACTACCAGGGCAGCCATGATGGAGTTAGAAGCTGAAATTCAGATTTTAGATACTGCACTGTCTCCAGGGCTTGGGAATGCAGCTGGAGAGTGGCAGTTTCTTATGTTTCCATATCTTTTCAGTCAAGTTACCTTCAATTTCTCTCCACCCTCTCCTCAACAACCCTGACCTATCCCATCTTTTGCTATCTCCCATCCCCTGCCTATCAAACACCTTGACTCCAAACTCTTCCAGGCAACAAGCTCAGAGAGCCCTGGCGTAGCCATTTTCCTGTCACTAGCTTAGGTGCCCCCTGCACAGTCCTGTGACCAACTTGCTATGAAAGTAATTGACCATGCTTGGAACAATTAGTGGCTACTTCTTCCTTTTCTGGCAAGACTCACTCTCAGAGGCCTCTTTGACTGCACCCAGAGCAACCCAGGCAGGTAGGCACCCTGCTTGGATAAGGCATTCCAGGGCCAGGGTTTTTGTGTGCAGCTGGCTAAGTTTGAAACCCTGCCTTTCTCTGACTTCACTTCCTGAATGTGCTGACAGACCCGTGAGCCAAGCCAAACAGGTTCACAATGCCTGGCCTGCCGAGTATTCCCCTGTGAGTGCAGCTGGGGAAACAAAACTTCTCCAGCCTGCAGAGAGGACCTGCCAGCCCTTGTATGACCAAGAAGCAGCCCCCCCCCCCCAGGGATCTCATTGAATCTTAATGGGAAACGTTTCCATTTCAGCTAAGGTAGTGTGCCTACATGGGAGAGGAAAGAGAGAGATTGTGTGTGTGTGTGTGTGTGTGTGTGTGCGTGTGGAATGGGGCTTCCTGATCATTGCTTTTGAAGCGACCGAGTCTGTGGTGAAAATCAGCTAATTGCTATTTGTCTGGTATACACAGGTGCTTGACATATGTGACCCTGGGTGGGTTTGAATCCACCCAGCAGCCCCAGGAAGAAAGGTTCGATGATCCATTCCCACCAACATTATGGCCAAGAAAATCCTATGGAGTCGTTCCATTCAGTAACGCAAGAGGTCTGAAAAGTGAGGATTGACTGGAGCATAATGGATTTGTTTTGTGTTCTATGTGTTAATTGGCTTCATCTTAGTGAGGGGAGCACAGAGGCTTAACAATATCAAGAAACGTGCTCCACAGCTGCACGCAGCAGAGCTCAGCTATAACGCAAAGGTGCCACCTCCAGCATTGATGCACGTGCTCTAGCTCAGAGGACTACCATTTCTAGTGCGCTTTGACGGGTAGTGAGGGAGGGAAGCAGAGGCTCTGGAATCACTGCCATCAAGGTGATTCCAACTCATAGCCACCCTGCAGGATAGGCTAGAACTGCTCTGGTGAGTTTCTGAGACCGTAACTGTTTTCAGGAGTAGACAGTGCCATCTTCCTCTCAAACAGCAGCTGGTGGTTTTGAACTGCTGACCTAGCGGTTAGCAATTCAACTCGTGTAGTCAGTATGACACCGGGCCTGTTTGATCTGGTGTCGTTTTTCTTCTCTGAACTTTAGGGCCTGCACACACACAATGGGAAGACACATGCTTGAGTGGTAAGTATGTTGGGAGGCTCAACTGAGACATGTCTTTATGGGGCAGCACAGTTCTGGAGTAGGCCACTTGCAGACAGTGTAAGCTTTTTGGGGTCAGAGAGTCCACTTAGGTTCAACTTGAGTTCCCAATGGTTCTGTGATCTTGATCACGGGTTGCACCTTGATTTCCTCATCTATAAAATACAATCCTGATTTTCACCTCCTAAATCCTCATAGAGAAGCAGAACAAATGCTATCTAATATGGAAATCACGCCCGTGTTCGTTTTACGAGGCTGGTGATAAACACTGTTGGTGCCTACTGAATTAGTTAGGATAGGGTGGGCAGTGCTGGAGTTCCTAGGTGGTGCAAATGGTTCACCTACAGACTTCTGTCCCCAAAGTCTGAGTTTGAGTTCACCTGAGAAGCTACTGCTGAGCAATTCAGCCATGGAAAACCATTCAGAGGACAGCTCAACTCTGACGCACAGGAGGTCACCATGAGTCAGAATCAATTCACTGGTGACCGGTTTGCTTAGGTAATGGCACCAGAAGAACAAACGAATCCACCATGGAAGAAGTACGGCCAGAATGCTCCTTAGAATCTAGGGTGGCAAGACGTCATCTCATGAATTGTGGGCATGTCATCAGGAGGGACCAATCCCTGGGATAAAGGACAGCATGCTGAGTCAAAAGAAGGGGCAGTGGGGAAAGAGGAAGACCCTCCAGGAGATGGGTTGCCACAGCGGCCACACCCCTGGGCTAAGACATAACGATCGTGAGGATGCTGCCGGGCTGGAAGGATTTTTGTTGAGTCGAACATAGGTCCCCGGTGAGTCAGAACCAATCTGACAGCACCTAACAACGACCATAACAAACAACTCTCAAATTTCAGTGTCTTGAAACAACAAAGGCTTAATTCTTGTTTGTGCTCAAGGTCCATCATAGGCATGATGGAGCGAGGGCTTAGATTTGGGTCACTCTTACTTAAGGATCCAGGGTGCTGGGCACCCCATCTCGATTCTACCTCAATTACCAAGACAGTGAGAAGGAAGCATGTTAAATCTCACTCTAACGTTAAGGCTGACACCTGGATGTGCTATATGCTGCTGCTGCTCTCATTACATCGGCTGACACATGGCAAGGCCCCCCTCAACTGCATGGAGTCAGGGAAGTACAGTCTCACTTCTTGTTTAAGAGAATAACTGGAAATATTTGGTGTAGGGTACAAATGACCATTCCACCCACCTAAGAGTCCTCTTCCTTTATAGCTTTCATACAATCAGAGCCTGACATTTTTATCTCTTTTAAAGAACTATTCTCATCTTCCTATGTGCTTAGAAAATGTTGATCCTATGGTAGAAATTGTGACTTTAGGTCAACCATGGTGGTCTCATACCCCTGGCTTTCAAGATGTCTGGGTATAAATATATGACTTGCTTCTGTCCAATGAACCTCAAGGATTTGGAGGTTGGGGGCAGGGTCTTTTGTGAAAGATTTCTACTGCCAATAAAAAGAGCAAGATGGAAATGAACCTGCCTTTTGGTGATTATTATGTTTACCTGTGATGCCAGAAACCATTGAGCCATCTCAGTCCATAGAAGGAGTCCACTTGACAGGTTGAGTATGGAAAAATGAAAAAAATGGAAAGCCTCTGGGCCCATAATGAAATATCATTGGAGCCAGTGTATTTGTAGCCACTGGAATTACTTATTTCTAGATACTGTGTTTAAATCATATCTTTTCTTATTGAGTCTAATATAAATGCTAATTACAGAGCAACAATTACATAACAGCCATGAGTTCACTCATCTTCTCCCAAACTTTTAGATTAAGTCAAGCTAAGTACCTCCCATAAGCATGAGCCAAAGATGGAAAATATATTCTAGAAAAGATCAGTCATTGTCAGAAGGTGATAGATAGGCAGTCCTGAGAAAATTTGAGAAATGTCCAAATTCTGTTCAAGTGATCAAGGAAAAACTATAATCAAAGAAGACCATGCCCTCATCAGCGATTTGGTAACTGGATTTCCTGAAGTAATAAAGAAACAATAGTCTGATGGTTGTGTGTATGTGAAAATAGGTGCTACCAAGAGATGCCTGTTACACACTTGAAAAAACCCAACAACTCTTTTCATACATCCATTCACTGAGTCAAGCACATTTGTACATTTGTTGCCATCATCATTCTGAAAACATTTGCTTTCTACTTGAGCCCTTGGTATCAGCTCCTCATTTTTCAGTTCTTCTACGCTCCCCTTCCCCTCCTTCTTTTTTAAAAAAATTTTTTTTTTAGGCATCACTGCCCTGGTGGTGGGTAGGAGGCCCAGCCTTTGCTCCTGGGAGCTGGAATCGAACCTCCATCCCCGTGGGCCGCAGTCCCGCGCACAACCACTACGCCACCGGGGCTCAGCCTCCCCTCCTTCTTAATAATCTATAAATTATTATTATTTTGTTATATCTTACACTGTCAGATGTCACCCTTCACCCACTTTTCTGTTGTTCGTCTTCCAGGGAGGGCATTATATGTAGATCCTTGAAATCAGCCCCCCTTTTCTACCCCACCTTCCCTCCAACTTCCTGGTATTGCCACTCTCACCACTGTTTCCGAAGGGTACATCTGTCCTGGATTCCCTGTGTTTCCAATTTCTATATGTACTAGTGTACAGCCTCTGGTCTAGCCAAATTTGTAAGGTAGAATTGGAAGGAGGAAGCATTTAAGAACTAGAGGAAAGTTGTATGTTTCATTGTTGCTACACTGCACCCTGACTGGCTTGTCTCCTCCCTGAGATCCTTCTGTAAGGGGATGTCCAATTGCTTACAGATGAGCTTTGGGTTCCCACTCCACACACACCCTTCCTCATTCAAAATGATATGATTTTTTGTTCTCTGATACTTGATCCCTGATCCCATTGACACCTTGTGATCATACAGGCTGGTGTGTTTCTTCCATGTGGGCTTTGTTGCTTCTGAGCTAGAAGGCCACTTGTTTACTTATCTTCAAGCCTTCAAGATCCCAGATGCTATATCTTTTGATAGTCGGGCAGCATTGTCTTCAATTCTGTCAGGAAGGTGAGCATTATGGAATGCCAGTTTAATGGAACAAGGTCTTCTTGCACTGAGGGAGTTTTGAGGGAAGTCCATTATCCACCTGCTACCTTAATACTAAACCTATAATTATATGCACATAGATCTATTTCCTCCTCATCATATATAAACATATCTACGTAAGTATGTGCCTGTATTTAGATATCTATAAATGCCTTTACTTCCTAGTTCTTTCCCCTATTTCCTTTTACTTTCCTCTTGTCCCACTAGCATGCTCAGCCTTCATTTGAGTTTAATAATTCCTTTTGGTTACATTGCCCTTGATCAAGCTCTATCAGGGTCCTTACACCTTCCTTGAGACTGATTTTGGATCACTTATTGTTCACTTGTCCCTGCATTTGTTCATACCACTTCCTTCCCCCCCCTCCCCCATGGCCCCCTGAAACATCAGTCCCCTTGTTTTCTCCTCCAGATTGTTTATCCCGCCTATCTTATCTAGATAGACCTGCAAAGATAATAATATGCACAAAAGTAAGATATAGCAAAACAAAGTAACAGAAGAAAACAAAACAACAACAACAAACCAATGACACACACACACACAAAGAAAAGCCTGTAAATAATTCAAAGCCTGTTTGTTGACCTTTAGGAATGGTACACACTTTTTGCATGTGCAGTTTCCACATGGGCAATGACAATGGCTACATGTGTGTCAACACAATAGCAAAGGTGACATATGTGTCTTCATTCCCACGATTTCTACCAATACTGTGTCATCACCATTCACGTAGTCTCTGCCGTTATAGTGACATCTGGATGTTAAGTTTATTATCAATTTGATATCCTATAAATAATTATTTAAAAGAGCACACCACTTAAGATAAGCATTCTTTATTACTTGAGTCAAACTGTTAAAAAATGACTTAATAGGATATATGTTAGTCTAGGTAGACTAGAGAAGCAAATTCATGGAGACACTCATATGTATATAAGGAAGAGGTTTAGATACAATAGCAATTGAACATTGAGAAAACATCCCAATCCAGTTCAAATCAAGTCTAATATTAGCCCATGTGTCCAATACCGATCTATAAAGTACTCTTGTGACCCATGGAACACATGCAATGATGCCAAATAAAGAAGACCACACACAGGCCAGGGGGTAGAAATCTTTGGATCCAGTGGCATTGGAAACATCTCGGTGCTGGCAGGGGTCTCTGTATGGCTTTTCCAGCTCCCAGGGCTGCATCAGGGTGGGTTCATGTGTCTTGTCAGCTGCTATGTCTCTCAGGGTGTGCGTGAGAGACAGAGATAGTATTTCCTGCCTCTGAGAAGGAATAATCCATTTCCCAGAATTCTCAGGAGAAGGTCATGCCCACACAGAGGTCTTATGGGTTATCTCCAGATTGACAAGCTAGACTCTACTCCTGCATTCTTAATCCTCAAATTGACACCAGATTAGGTGACTAATATAGGATAAAATTAGTTCAAGGTTGAAACTTTTTTTTTTTCCAGGCAATAGATTTGGAGATTTGCCTGGTCTCAAAGAATCCAGTAAGTCTGGTTTCCATGACCATTTAAAATTCTCTTCCACATTTCCCTCCTTTTGTTCAGGATTAATCTATTGGATCCTTGACCAAAACTGTCAGGAATAGGCATGAATCATTTCATGTGGTCTTGTGCCAAAGGAGAAGGTTGGTCAAGGAGCCTGTAAGAAGTGTAATTCAGTTCCTTCTTTGATTCTTGGGTTGTCTTCCTCCTCCCCTTTTCTAAGCAAATGAAGATCGAATATTGTACCTTGGATGGCTGCTTCTATAAGCACTTTATTATAATTATTTTTAATGGGGTGGACATAAGGGTAGGCACACTGGTCACACAGAAAATTTGGAAAATAAAATGGTTAGTGCTTTTCAGCCCAGAGTCTACAGTAGGGCAAGGAGGGTTCATTAGCATTGCCATAGCATGAACCATCCCATGATATTATGAAAGGATATTACCTTTGACCAGAAGCTGAGCACATCAACAATTCTGGTAACCAATTCAGTTCCTCAGGGTCCTTTGTATGGAACACTCTACCACAACTCTTTGACTATGATGGACTCTCAGTCACTTGATATTAAGTCTCAGTTCCTATATTTCTTCAGAAAGACCTTCTTTATCGCCAACCCGATTAAAAAAAATAGTTCTTTTTTTTCCTTTTAAATACAGCAACATTCTTCATTGCATGTGTCAAAGTGTATAAACATACCCAATTGTCTATCCCAGTGAGTCTCTGAGACTAGAAACCTTTAAAGGAGATGGAAGCCTCATCTTCATTCTTTGGAGATGGCAGATGGGTTTCAAACTGCAGACCTTACAGCTTGTAGCCCAACACATTACCACCGAGCCACCAGGACTCCTAGGTAACTGTATATAATCATATACTTATTTGTGTCTCCTTGTTTACTGCCTCTTGCTGTTACTTGCTGTCAAGTCAACACCTCCCACACCCAAACACACTGCATTCTCATGCACAGTAGAACAAGATATGCAAACTTCCACTGGCAGATGGGTGGTGGCTTTGCATCAGATGCTTTGGCCTAGACTCAAACCTGGGTTTCCTATGTGGACTGTGAGAATTTTGCCATAGAACCCCCAAAGTCCCTATAGATTTCTCACGAGATGTTAAATGCCATGACGGACACGCCATTATGCTCAAAACTCACCGGCATTGAATCAATAACTACTTATGGCAATAGAAAGCTGACACAAAGGAAGAATTCAATCTTCCCTGCTGAACAAAATGGGGTTTCTATGCAGATAAGGTGCTATAATTTAATTTTCCTAGTATAATTTAATTGTTGTTGCTGCTACATCAGAGGACTTAGATAGCTTAGGTCATTGAGTCCCACTCAGTGTCATCCATTCTCGATGACCTGCTCCAATGGTGGAGGGGGAAGAAAGGGAGAGAGCCTCTTTCTGGAAGGCCTGGCTTAGGTACTAGTAGGCCCCTTTCTTTAGCATCTGTTTATTTGAGCAAGAGGACACTGAGCAGGTGGCATCTGGCTTGCTTTGTAAACTGATGTTTGTTCTGAATGTCAAAGCCACTTGGTGGAGACCAAACCTGAGTGGGGGGAGGTGAAGACAGGTAACACAGATGAAGCTCAGTCTCCACTGTCAGGGCCCAACTTTCAGGAAGTTACATAACAAGAAGTATGGAGTGCTGTGGCTTGACCAAGTCACCTTCCTTTCATTGCCTCCCCCCCACCCCCAAACTAAGACTATTTTAAATGTTACCCAACTCATTGCCACTGAGTCCATTTGGCCCTTTAGTACCATATATAGTGTTTCTGAGGCTGTACAGCTTTACTGAAGCAGATAGCTTCATCTTCTTCCTGTTTCAATGCCAAAGGCATTCTAATGTAAATGAAAATCCCTTCTCTGGTATTTTTCTCCTTACCCACTCTCCTCACCATGGCCATCCCTCACGCCCACCCGCATCCAAACAGATGCCAGCAACTTTCCTAAATGTAGAGCTGTCTATATTTCTATTGTCTTAATCCTTCCTAGTTCTTTATTATCCGTAGAATAACAACCAAAGTCTTATCATGAAATAGACATTCCTTTGAAACTTGACCCTTTAAATTTTTCCCTGGTGCACGTCCTCCTACTTTTCCTTTTACACCTTAATTTCTAGGAGTACTCTACACAGGTTCCAAAATCAAGCTATTGACATCCAGTCAATTCGGACTCATGGTGATCCTGGAGGAGAGGTTAGAACTGCCAAAACTGTAACTCTTAACAGATACGGAAAGTCTTACCTTTTTTTCTCAGAACTGCGGGTGGGTTTGAACTCTTGACCTTTTGGTTCACAGTTCAATGCATTAAGCACTCTACCACTAGACTCCTCCTAAGCAGCTTACATGTCCCTAAGCACTCCACACTTTCTCAGCCTTCTCTGTCTTCCTTTGCACATAGTTCTTCTCACTTACTCTTCTGACTTAGTGAATCCTACTGCATTAGCTCAAAGTGTCATCTTTCCAGATGTGGCCTTAGACTAATTTTTGCTTATCTCTATATTTAACAGTTTCCTAGACAATCAGGATTGTATTCTGCTCACCAAGGAAGCCCACAAACAAAACAAAACAAAACAACAGAAACAACTAACAAAACAAAAACAACAGAAAACACCGAAAAAGACCCAGCATTCTTGGGTTAACTTGGACTGCACGGTAGGTGAGAGTACAACTGTGCTGTTCCCAATGACTAAAGTTTCAGAAGTAGATTACCAGGCCTCTCCTCCTACTCAGCTTGGGGTTGCTTCAAACAGCCAATCCTTCAGTTAGCAGCTGAGCCCATTGGCTATTTGACACAGGCTAGCATAGGGGCTTCAAAGACAGTTCAGTGGAATGCCCCTCTCTGGTGTGTCTAGGGGAGACCCTCCCTAGTCTAAAATAAAAATAAGTAGGGCTAGATTCCAGGGGCCCTTATGGCATAATGGATTGCATGTTGGGCTGCTAATTTGAAGGTCAGCAGTTCAACCCACTAGCCCCTCCAAGAGTGATAGATGGAGCTTTCTGCATCCGTAATGATTTACGAGCTCACAAACCTGTCCTTGTAGGGCCACTATAAGACACAACTCCATGACAGTGAATCCTCAAGGACTGCATTCTTGAAAGATAGTTATACTTGACTCACGTGGAGGTGTGTGTGTATGCGGGGGAGGGGTGGTGGTGAAGTCAGGGCAGTGCAGACTAGAAGGTAGTGAGTTTCCCTTGTCCATCTGATGTCTAGCTTCTCCAACATTAAGAGGAACAGGGGTAAGCATGGTCCTTGTCTCTGTCAAGAAAACTTTGGATACTGACTTCTGGCTCCCTGAAATACATCGAAGTTTGCAAAGAGAAAGTCCTCTGTGCTATTACTAGTGGTAGTACTGGTTGTTTTTAATAAAGCCACATCTGGTATTGTTTTTTGTGCCTGCCTAATGGTACACATTTTATCCCTCTTCATCTCCTCCCTCCAAGCCCAATGCTTCAGGCTGAGCAGTTTTATATAAGAAGACAACCAATGGCATTAATGGAAGAGAGTAAAGAGGCTGTATGTGACTGCAAGAAGCTTGACTTTGGTAATACCTAATTCCTCGTAGTGTAGAGGTAACTAGTTAGACTACGATCTGCATGGCCAGCAGTTTGAAACCATCAGCACCTCCAAGAGAGAAAGACTGGTCTTTCTAGTCCTGTGAACAGTTACAGTCTCAGAAGTCTCCAATCCATCTAGAGCTATACAAGTCAAAATAGATGAAGCATAGCTCACAATAAGAAATTAAGACCTCAGGTTATTTTAAAGGAGGATGTAGGCTCAATTATTCACTTGGTTGCCAAACATCTACTTTTATGAACCACGTGTCAAGCAGTGTACTAGATGTCTGGGGATACACAGATGAGTAGGATAGGGTCTGGATAAGAGACATCACTATAATACATTTTAATAAGTACTGTCAGAAAAGCTTTACCAAAAGGTTATTGATGCTTAATTCCATGTAATCAGTTCTGACTCACAGTGAACCGATAGGACAGAGTAGGACAGCCTGTGTGGCTTTCTGAGACTATAACTCTTTACAGGAATAGATAGCCTCATAGTTCTCCTGCAGCGTGGCAGCTGGTTTTGAACCACTGACTTTGAGGTTTGTAGTCTGACTCGTAACCCACTATGTCACAGGATCCTCAGCTTTGGGGGGGGAGAGGGCGTGGAGATGAAAATTGGATTCAGCAAGGAAAGCTTTCAATAGAAGGTAAATCTTGGGCAAAGCCCTGTCTCCTGAAACATCAGTAAAATGAATCAATTGAACTATAAGGAATGATACTTCAGACAGAGGGATGAGCATACCCAAATGCATAGAGGAGTGAAGGAGCATGAAATTCAAATTTCTGATGATGGGTGTTTATCCATTCAACTCAGAGCTTATTAGCTTTGGGTTTTGAGTCATGGAACTCTGTAAAACCAAATAAAAGCTGGTGATCTCTACTCCCAGGAAAGTGCACACACTCAGACACACATTTTGTAAACAATTTCATGGAGTTCATGAACCCTCTCAACCAATTGACACAGAACATTAAGAATTCCTGATGGAATTATTTATTATATATTTTTTCCTTTCTATAACTCTTTAAAAATTAATCATGTTATTGGGAGCTGTGACAGTATATATCTTTATAGCTAGAGAAATTGAGAGGCTTCATTGGTATTTTATTGCCAAAGGCTTTGTCCTCCCCAACTATCAGTGTTATCCAAAGAACTCATTCAATGCCTATACTAAGATTAACCATTGAATAGAAGTAATTTACTAATTTCTGTCACCAAAGTTTTCAGGCTATTCATTAATTTCCTCTACTACAATTATTCCTCCCTGCCTCTCCTCCCCCACTTCTCCTTTGGTTAGAGAAGGGTCAAAATTTCACAGATAAGCATTTGGAGGGTTAGTTGAAACTACCAAATATGGGGAGAGCCTGAGTTTCAAAACTGTTTTTTCCTCCCTCTTCTCTAACTTTTGAACACTTGGAACTACGGCAAACTGGGGAGGGTGTGGCTTTTCTGTACTGCAGCGTTGTCTGGGCTTAGTCTACCTTTGCAGGTAATTAATTCCCCAGCCTGCTTATTTTTTTCTAGTTGGCTCTTGTTTAGCTTACACAGAGCCCCACCCCTAAGTGCTTTATTGTCCCTTTGCTAACGATTCCTACATATGGTCAAAATCAACGCACCTTCCGGGTTGCTGACATAGGCGAATTCCCTGTTTGGCAAACTCAACTGCTTCCAGTAACCCTTTGTGAAAGAAGTGTTATTACAATGGGGTGAATCGGAGAGCTACTGCACCATGTCCAATCTCCTTGACTCCTGGACGTATTCCTAAGGAGAAACTCTTTTGTCTACTAGGATTTGCAGCCACAGGCAGAGAGAGATTATTACCGCTCCCAGACCTGTTGCGCTGTCGAATACTGCTAACGAGCAAACAGCCCTGCCTCAATTAGTGGTTTGTGAAATATTCCTGGATATCAAGTTGCTTTTGCTGCCTGATAATCACACTGGCTCTTGGGATGAAAAACAAGCAAGCAAAAATCATTCCCTTGTTGATCTTCGAAGTTCTTCTCTGTCATCAGAATTTACTTGCGATGTCCCCAGAGCTGAGGTCTGATTGACCCACATACTGATTGTGTGGATGTGCATGTCTTCTCTGGCTAATCCTTCGCCTAATATCGAGTTTACCCTCTTTTGAGACTGATTCTATATTAATTATTTAAACAAACATTGATCAGTTTAGAAACGAGTTAAGAACTATAAAAGGATTCAAAATGATAAAATGAAACCGCTATATTAGTATTTTTCCCAGGCATAAGTATTTATTTCATAAGAGACAGATTCAACATGATTCTTCTATATTTTGGCTTACAGAACTATTGAAATTGAGACGGTTTCATCCAGGTAAGCTGTGATTACAGCTTCTGGGTGGACTTCCTCGTATTTGCTTCTTAATTAATAATTTCAAATGGTAGTCAGGTCAACCCCAGCAACTGAAAAAGAAAATCAAACTTTTGGTATACAGACAGCCTCTGGTTAGGAACTTCAGATTTAGGCCCATTCCTTCTTGCCCTTTAATGTCATGTAAATCTGCCCTCGCTTTGAAATGATTGGACTAACCTCTCTGCTTGTCACAAACTCTTCATCACAATCACCTTAACTAGCTTTCAAATTCTTGAAAGGACTTCAAGGCTTTAACTGGACTGAAGTAAATCTAAAGGGACAGTCTTATCCACCTGTTCCCCTCTATCTACAAATTCTTAAAGACAGGCTGGAGCAACCTGGGAACTGCCAGATACAGAGGGGGCAGATGACAATAGTAAAGGGAAAGCATCTCAAGATGTTATTGGTAGTGAAATATATTTATTGTGATAAGATTGGCTATAAAAATACATAAACAAGGTCATCTTTTAAAAATCTAGTAACTGGTCAAGATTTCAAATTGGAAGGATATATTTTGTAAAATCTGCTGATTGCTTGCTTTGAGAAAAGGTATCTATTGTAAAATCTCTACTAAGATTACAAATGGTAACAGTACATCCCACTTAATATGATCGCAAACTCTAATGAAAGTGTTGCTTTCCCAGCTCGACAGGCCCACTACACCTATAACCTGCCTTTCCCCAGTCCCTGGATACACAGTCCTTTGGTAAGCAATTCCATGTAGAAAGTTGGGGGTGGGAGGGGGGGGCAGAGAGCATCAGCCACAGTGTTTCTAAGGTTCAACAGAGAAAAGTTTTTACTACTTGGCCCAAAACACCGCTGAGACAGATTTTCATCCACACCCTCACTCTCTTGCCACCATTCAATCTACAGAAAATGCAGAAAAGAGGTTGGGGGAATACTTTTTCAATATTTTATTGTATTTTCTTAAATATCCTTTTCTGGAATTTTCAGGAACAAAACATAAAAAAATTATATACTTTATTACAAATGGTAAACTCAGAGTGCTCCAAATCTCTTATTTACAAAACAACACTGGGCAGAGCGCCCAAACGAACAAACATGAAATAACTTACAAAGGCATGAAGCTGTTTATTGACAGTCATCAGCTTTCATCAAATTAAAAAATAGATATATGTACATACACTGTTAACGAAGGCAGGCCAGAAAGAGTTCCTCTGGAGGTTCAGCTTCCCTCTCGCGAACCGCCCTCCCGAGTCCCCTCCCCCCTTTTGCGTTCCTAAGGAATATACTACAGAAGCAATCTACAGTCTCTAGCGCAGCTCGCCGCCCCGCCCCCTCCCCCCCTTTAATACTGAATGAGATCGAATGTTAGGTCCATGCAGTTCTTGGTCAATGTGAAAGAGAAAGTCCGACGTTCCGTTCGTGCGGGGACAGCCCGTCTGGAAAGCGGGGCAGCCCGCAGACTGCGGCTCCCTGGCTCCGCGCCCAGGGAGGGCGCGCCAAGTCCTTCGTTCTCGTGCACGCTGGGGGCGCCGTCAGGACGCAACCCAGTCCGCCTCGGAGCCCCTCGGCCTAGTCCTCAGAGCCTGCTCTCCTCTTGCGCTCGCCCTCTGGCCACGGGTCAAGTTCTCAAGTCTGTCTCTCAGTGGGGTGTGTGTGTGTGTGTGTCTCCGTCCGCCCGCGGCCTCAGAACGTTTGCAACTGCTGCGTGAGCATGAGCTGGCACCCGCTATTCACGTGGTTCATGACTTTCTGCTTGAGCTGTGCCACCTGTTCCCTGAGCATGTTGGCCGTGGACGCCAGCTCCGAGTTCTGCGCCTTCAACGTCTTCACTTTTTCCTCCAGCCGGGCGATCCTCTCCAGCTTCCTCTTCCGGCACTTGGAGGCGGCGATGCGGTTCCTCATGCGCTTTCTCTCCGCCTTGATTCGCTCCTGTGACTCCATGTCGATGGGGGACAGGGGCGGGGTCTCCCCGGGCATCTCGGGCACTGTCTGCGGCTCCTCCTTCAGCGCCTGTAGCCGCGGGTGCTGCACCGGGATCTGCTGGGGCAGATGGTGCGGCGGCGGCGGCGGCGGCGGCGGCTGGGGCTGCGCGGGAAAGGCCAGGCCGCCAGCGCCGTAGGAGGGCGCCCCGCCGCCGCCACCGCCGCCCAGCGCGCCGGGGTTGAAGTTGCTGAGGTTGGCATAGACGGGCGGCTCGCTGTGCAGGCTGCCTCCGAAGCCGCCGCCGCCGCCGCCGCCGCCCGCCGCCGCCCCGGCCGGGGCCACCAAGCCCGCCCCGCTCACCGGCTGCGCGGCCGATGTGACACTGGGCAGAGTGTTCTGGCTGTGCAGCTCGGCCAGGGCGCGCACGAAGCCCTCAGCGAAACCCTCCTGCTCGTCCGTCACGTTCTTGGGGCACAGGAACTGGGTGGGAGTCGGCGTGGTGGTGATGTGCCCGTTGCTCGACTGGATGATCAGGCGCTCCAGCTCGGGCGACGCCAGCTTAAGCAGCCCCACGTCGGGCGAGGTGAGGAGGTCCGAGTTCTTGGCGCGGAGGTGCGGCTTCAGGCTGCCCACCGGGTCGGCCAGGTTCAGGGTCATGCTCTGTTTCAGGATCTTGGGGTTGCTGTAGCCGTAGGCGCCGCTCTCGGACTGCAGGAAGGAGGCGTTGAGGGCATCGTCGTAGAAGGTCGTTTCCATCTTTGCAGTCATAGAACAGTCCGGCGCTTCGCGTGGCGGGGGATGGGGCTGGGCGCTCAAGTTTCGGGGCCGCAACAGCGCGCGGGCAAGCGGGGGACCCCCGCGCCTCCCGCGGCGACCAAAGTTTCTCTCCGCGCGCGCGCGTCCTCCGGCGCTCTCGCCCCTGTGCTCGCTGCTCACCGGCTGGCCCCGGGGAACGCAGGGTTAAGACGCCGCGGGCACCCGTCCAGGTCCGCTCGCTCGCGCGGCCCCTCTTTGAAAAGTCGCGGTCCCTCCCGGAGCGCAGTGCAGGCTCCGCCGCTCCTCACACCAACTCGCTTCCTGCGGGCAGCGGCGCTCTGGCGGGGCAGCGGAGCGGGCGCAGAGCCCGCAGCGGCTGGTCGCGGCCGCCCCGACTCCGGCGACTGTCCCCTCCTCTGCTGCGAGGGAGAGGAGGGGGCGCCTGGCAGCCGCGGCGCGCGCTCCCCCAAGTTCAGGAAGCCCGGCGGGCGAAGCTGGGCACGCGTCCCGCCTCTCCGTTCCTCTCCCGGCGCCTCCTTCACCGCCGCCGCGGCTGCTTCAGGAGGAGGAGAGGTTTGCAAAAGTTCGCTCCGGGACTCGGGACCACTTGTCTCCTTTCCTCTCGGCTGGTAAAGTTCTTGGCCGCCGCCGTCGCTCACCGGACTTCTTCGCCTAGCCGGCAGGCAGAGTCCGCTCTCGGCGGCTGTCAGCGGCCGGCCAGCGGTGTTCTCCAGGGGACAGCTGGAGAAGGGGCTCACCCGGCGCTCCCCCAAAACACCAGCCCGGAACCCACGGGCGCTCGCTCTGAGCAGCTGATGAGAAGACGGAAAAGGGCAGATCTGCAGTTCAAACTCGATTGCCTTTCTGACAGACTCCGTCTGTCGGTCTGCCTGTCTGTGGGTCGGATCCGCGCGCCTCCACTCCCGCCTCGCCGCTTCAGCCACACTCAGTGCAACTCTGAGCCCTTACCCAGTCCGGAGCGCAACACTTATCTGCTACCAGTCAACCCCTAAAAATAGCCCATGATGTCACCCCACGGCCTTCCCATTGGCTCGTGTCGCTCTCTGGGGGGCGGGCCCGCCCGTCGCCATGGAGACCCCACCCTGGCAGATTCTTCTCCCGGCCCGCGGAGGCTCACGGGATGAGGTAATGCTCCGCTGCCCTCCTACAGTTGGGCCCTTCTTTCTCCTCCTCTCCCCTTCCCCCTCCCGTTCGGCTCCCCCCGCGTCTCTCCCTCAACCCTCCCGGGCCAGTCTTTCCCGGCCCGCCCGGTGCATTGTGGGCTGACGTCTTGGGGTTTGTCTGTCCAGTGACGGTGGCTGCGAGCGCGGCGGACGCTCTCAGCCTCTGACAGAGGCGGGCTCCAGGGCTAGGCCCGAGGTGCGGGTGACGGCTGGGGGAATCCGGAAGGCTGCGGGGCGGACGGGTGGTCTGGGGTCGAAGGAGTGGAGTCGTGTGGGGTGTTTCCCCATTCGTCCGAGCGCGTTCGGCCGCCGCGCGGGGCTAGGAGTCTCAGAGCCCGCGTCGGCCAACCCGCCCCCCCCCCCCGCGCACTTCCGGGGGACAGCAGGAGCGCCGCCCTTAAAGGTGGCTCTGTTAAGTCCTCTCGTGACGGGTGAAAGTGGGAAAGTGGTCTAAGTTTGGGGCCGATCGCCTGGGAGGGTGCCCCTTCGCCGACCCCAGTTGACAACGCTCCGAAGTTTGTCGCGGTCAAGTTCATAAGCCAAGGTCCCCTCCGAGTCTGGTTCGTGCGCCCGGAGCCGAGTGATTTGCTTTGCTTGAAATCGGGCGCTCTGCTCTGCCCCGGCTGCACTTCACCTCACCCTCCGAGGACCCCAGGGGAGAGGGTGGAGGGAATTTACAGTTTGGCCTCGAAGGTGAAGTTTTCATAGGGGAAGAATTAGGCGGCAACTCAGCTTCCAGTGGGGAATAAGCATTTAGCGAATCCGAAATCCTGAGGATCTACTACACCCACCCCTTAACATCTCCACCCACTACACACCACACACGCACACATACATCCCACCCAGAGATGCTTCGGGGTGGGGGGGTGGGGGGCAAGTGACGAGAGCCGCAGACTCAGCCCTCCCAAAATCATACAAGGATTCAGGCGTAGAATCAGAACTTAAAATCCCTGGCTCCCCACCGAGCGCTGAGCGCGTGCACCGTGCCGCCTCTAGGCAGCGCTAGACACATAAAAGTGGTTCTTGGCCGCGGTTGTTATTTATCCGCCCCGCCCCCTCCCTCCCCGACACCGACACGAAGTATGGTGGGAAGAACACAAGTTGGGGACCGAGCGTTCTCCCCGCGCTGCCACCGTGTGAAGTGAGCAGTCCGCGAGCCTCGCTTCCCTCGTCTGCATGTGGGCTACAGGAGCCTCAGGAATAAGCAGAGCATCTTGCCCCAGCGAAGGTGGTGGTCGCACAGCCACCGCTGGCTGCCTTTTCTCCCAAGTTTCCCAACGGCCCCTAAAAGGAGGATGGACTGGCAGGGTGCGCGCAAGGGTAGCAGCACTGTGTAAGGACAGTGAGGAGAAGGTGAAGGTTAGGCTTAGAAGTCAATTCATTCGCCGGCCTTCTGACTGGGACATGGGTGGGGGTGGGGTAGGGTGGTGTGTACGTGCCTGCGTGCGTATGCGCTCGCGCGCGCGTGTTTGTGTGTTGTGCATCTGAACTTGGGGGAACTCAGTTTGGGATTCGAGCTTTAAGGTACTTGTGGCATAGTGAACAGCAGACCGCAACTGGTGTCAGCCGCCAGCCGCCAATTCACCCACCTTTTATCTTCATATGAGGCGCTTGCCTTCAGCCTTTTACAGAGCAGAGGGTAACTGGCAACAGTGAATCAGGCACCCTGAGCCTGTGGTACCAGTAGGAGCTGGCAGGAAGGGTAGAAGCAGAATGATGGGTAGGGACAGAATGATGGCAAGCTCCAGTTTCTTCCCTCAAGGACCGGGCATCGTTCTCCTCACAACTGTCTTGCATTACCTTCTTTTATAGCTGGGGAGTTGTTATTTCTTAATTGTTTTTGTCATCGGAATAAAAGTGTTTCATGTATTAGATGCCTGACCTCCTGAGCAGTTTAAATATGCTTCTTCTTTCCTATATATTCCATGAGAAGCATATATTCCTAGCACCTGTATTGAGCAGGTGAGGAAATAGGCCCAGAGAATTTTGCAGACTGCTCAGGTCAGGCAGGTCACTGGAAATTGACCTTGGGTGTGCTTTGTAATACTTACTCCCTTATTGTATCTTGGCTCTGGTTAGCTTGTTAGTGAAGTCTCCACAGAGGAAATGGAGCTTGTGGGAGAGGAGGGAGTTGTCTTGCCAGATCTTCTGAATGTAACCCAGAGCTCTTGTATTTAGAATCTTTAAGACTAGGGACTTTGGATATATATATATATATATATACATATATACATACATACACATATATATGCTAAGAGTTCTGTGTGTTCCTCTCTGCCTTATGTGATTTAGTTGGCTGATTTTCTCTTTATGTTGAGAAAGGCCCTAAAACAATAAATCTGATTCTGCCTGGAAGCCTGCTTTAGTTTCCCCTAAGTAGAGGAGGGTGCCTTGGTGGTTCAGTGGTTAAGTGCTTGATTGCTAACTGAAAGGTTGATGGTTCAAATCTACATACTGCTCCATGGTAGAAAGATATGGCAGTCTGCTTCCTTAAAGGTTTATGACTTTAGAAATTGTGGGCCAGTTCTATGTGCTATAGGCTCAGTATGAGTTGAAATTGACTGAACAGCAGGGGGCTTGTTTTTTTGGGGGGAACAGACTCTTTGCTCAGGGAGGTCTTTCACAGTGTAGCCTGTGCCCTCTTCAGCCTCATCTCACTCCCAGTATCAGCCAGGAGGGTCTGAATTTATGCTGCCCTAATTAGCAACCCTAACATCTCTGTAAGAAGCCCTGGAAACACTGCGGTTTACAAATTGGACTGTTAACTACAAAGACAGCCCTTCAAAACTGTTAACCTCTGAAGAAAAAGATGAGGTTCTCTACTCCCATTAAGATTTACAGTCTCAAGAACTCACAGGGGCAGTTCTTCTCTGTTCTGTGCGGTTGCTGTGAGAATCAATTTCGTGGCAGTGAATGAGTCAACTCTGTGGCCTTTGCTGAATGACAATGAAAGTTTAGTGCTTGCTTATGTGACTTGTACAGTATGGGACTGCTGGGGAGCTGCTCCCAACAGCCCTCAGATGGAAGCAGGCTTCATCCTGATGCATACTGCTCATGATCATCAGTGGGGGTGGGGCAGAGGAGGGCCGCAGGGAGAGTTTGGTGACTTATGTTCTTACACGGGATCTCAGCACATCCACCTGGAAACAACAGACGTCACTTTTGCTCTTATATTATTGGCCAAAGCAAACCTCATGGCTCTGTTTACTTTAGATCTTTTTAACCCTGACAAATGTTTTGAAAGGAGAGAGCCAGGAATATTTGGGGAACAGCACTGATGACTGTTTCCTTTTCTGTTCACCAAATGCTTAGTTCACTGTCTTCTTGCATACCAAATTCTCTTACGCTTTTCTCAAGGAAGACAAGGTTTTAATACTTGCTCAGTTACCATATCAAGATTATTGCCCATAATTTCTGGAAGATGTGTGGTAGAGGCTAAACCAGGTCCAGATGTTACCCATCTCCATCTAAAGACAAGAATTGACCCTGCACATCCTTAAAATTCTTATGGGTCCTCTGAAAGGACAGTTTGGGAACCTATCCAGTTGGAACCCTGGTGGCACTGTTTGGTGAGTGTTGGATTGCCAAACATAGATAAACACTTTAAACCCACCAGCTGCTCCTTGGGAAAAAGATGAAGCCATCTACCCCTGTAAAAATTTATAGCCCTGCAAACCCTACAGAACAATGTTCCTCAACCTGTGGGTCGTGACCCCTTTGGGGGTCAAATGACCCTTTCACCGGGGTCGCCTGCTTCATAACAGTAGCAAAATTACAGGTATGAAGTAGTAATGAAAGTAATTTTATGTCTATGGGGGGGGGGGAGGTCACCACAACATGAGGGACTGTATTAAAGGGTCGTGGCATTAGGAAGATTGAGAACCACTGCCTTAGAGGGTCACCCTGAATTCTAATCAGGTTTGGTTTGAGTTTAGGCCTTTCCACTACCCTAACTAGACTTTGTTCCTGCTCCTCAAGTGTAGCTACCCTACCCATTGTTCTCTGTGACTCTCCCCTGAGATGGTGTATCTGAGAGAGTCTTTCTTTGTGACATGTAAAGCAGGCAATGGGAAATACGCTTTCTTTGGAAAATTGGGGGATACAAGGTAATACTAAGTCTCACTGTTTCTTAATCTAGACTGATAGTCTTTTGGCAGTACAACTGCCATAAAGATGTTATAGGCTTCTTGCCTAATTCCAGGTGTTCAGTATGCCAATCGCCACACCCACAAATCTCTTTTCGATGCATTTCTGTGGTTTGACAGATTTCTTTGCTTTTTTGCTCTTGTGCCGGCCTCTTTCTTTTGACTTAACTTGGAGAGCTTGGATGTTGGTGCCTCCCTGCACATCTCTCTGCCTTTTTCCACAGCATTTAGTCCAATTGAAATCATGTGTGGCAAAAAAGAAAGAAAAAAGATTGCATACTTGGAGTAGCATCTTAATCTATCTAGATATTTGAACAATAGGTTTAATGGCCATGCCCTTGACTTGAGGCTGATTGTAATTTGTGCTTTCTTGCTGAAAGCGGTTCTGAATTTTGTATTACTACTTGGGATTGAGGAACAGTTGCTTCTTCTAACTCTACAAATCCCTGAATTTATCTTTATTTTCATTGATTCGTGCTCACAAACTGGCCAACTATTTTCTGAGCTTGTTTTTGTTTTTGCGGCAACGTTCCAACGCAGCCAAATGCAACCAACAGACACTACTAACAGCCAATTTTATAACCACTTATGTGAGTTCATTGGGTTCATGATCTGATTCTAAATTATCACAGGTGCTCTCTAATTATAATGTATCATTGTCCTTACAGTCCCTGAAAATAGTGTTCATAATGACTGCCCTTTAAACAAATGTATAGTTTTACTGTTGTTTCATTATCCTAGTTGTAAATCCTACCCCTACCCCCCAAATGTCCAAATTCACTGCTGTTGATCCAGCTTACAATAGCCAACAGGGCAGACTAGAACTGCCTCCTTCCTTTCAGGAACAGTCAGCCTAACCTTTCTCCTAGGGAACCATTGGTGGATTTGAACTGGTGACCTTATGGCTAGCAGTCCAATATGGAACCAACTATGTCATCAAAGTGCCACCCACATTTTTATACAAGTAAGAATAACATTGGCTACATTGCCATAACAAACAATGCTGAAATATCAATGGCTTTTAGCACACAAAAGATAATTTCATGCTCCTACTATATGAAGACTATGTAGGAGTCTGCACTACAGAGGCGCTCTGTTCAGTCACAGGCCTAGTATATAGATCTCATCTCAATGCAAGCTCTACAATCATCCCAGTTACCTCCACAGGGGAAGCAAAGCATGAAGAGTTCACATTGGCTTTAGAAATTCCTCCCAGGAATGACACACATACTTCTGTTTACATGTTATTGGCCAAGTCTATTGACATGACGATGTCAATGGTATCATCTCCCAGTACTAGTGAGTCAATTCCCAGTGACAGTGATCGCACAGGACAGAACCGTTCTCTCGTGTCTCAGAGACTACATCTTGATGGGTGCAAACTGCCACATAGAGTATGTTCGTAGTGAACCTATTTGGACTTTTGAGACTGCAAATGTTTTACACCACGAGCCCTGGTGATATAGTGGTTACAAGTTGGGCCATGAACCACAAGGCTAGTAGTTCAAAAACACCAGCTGCTCCTCATGAAAAAGAGGAGGCTTTCTATTCTCCTTAACGGTTACGGTCTTGAAAACTCATTGGGTCTCTATAGGTTGGCATTGATTCAATGGCAGTAAGATGAGCGTTTTCAAAACTTTTCCAGGAGCAGACAGCCTTATATTTCTCTGGAGAAGCGGGTGACGTGCTTAATGGATAACTCTTTGGCTAGCAGCCTAATGCTTACTTGTTCCCACCAGCAGGAGACCAATCTCATCTTTTTCTCCAGGAGTGGTCGGTGGGCTTGAATCTCTGACCCTTCATTTAACAGACCCACACCTACCCCACTACAGCACCAGGGCCCCTTATTCTCTATATCAGACTTCAAAAAATAAAGGTGAGTAGCTTATCTTTAAGCAGCTCTGGTGGTATATAATGGGTTAAACATTGGGCTCATAAATGCAAGGCCAGCAGTTTAAATCCACCAGCCACTCTACTGGATAAAAAAAAAATCAGCCAGTTCCCATAAAGATTTACAGCTTTAGAAACTTTATAAAGCAGTTCTGTTCTACCCTACGGAGTGGCTAAAAGTCAAAGTCAACTTGATGGCAGTGAGTTAGCCAGTGAGCTAACTAGTACTCGAGCCTATTTTTTAACCCCCCTGAGCTAAGCGTGTTTGTGTTTTAAATCTTTTTAAAAAGTTGTAAAGGATATAAAGAAGCCTATCTGTTAGACACTGCTTGTATTCCACAAAGCCTAAATTCCTATCTGGTTGGGTTATGTATACATGGGCATAAGATATATATTCAGACCTCACTGTCACTGAGCTGATTCCTTCTTAGGGTTTTTGATACTGTAAATCTTTATGGGGGTAGACAGATTCATCTTTTGTCAGTAGTATGGCTGGTGAATTTGAAACCATGACCTTGTGGCTAGTAACTGAATGCTTAACCAATAGTGTTACCGAGACTCCTTTTATTGGGTATTAAAAAAACCCAAACTCAAACCAAACTCCTTGCTGCCTTATAGTGACCCTATAGGATAGGTTGGATCTGCCCCATGGGTTTTCAAGACCAACTCTTTATGGGAGTAGTAAGCCCCATCTTTCTCCCATGGAACAGCCGATGGTTTTGAACGGCCAACCTTTCGAATCACAGCCCAATACACAACAGTATGCCACCAAGACTTCTGTTTGAATGGGTATGCTTACATGCTGACTCAGCCACCCTTCATAGGTTTCCAAGACTCTAACTATTTTCGGAAGTAGAAAGCCCAGCTTCTCTCCCACGAAGGTGCTGGTGGTTTCAAACTGCTGACCATTTGATTGCAGCCCAAGCTTGTAACCTCAACATCACCAGGGCTCCTGTATGGGTATACAATATTGCAACCTACTATGTATGTAGAAGGAAAAGTTAGAAACCCATGCTTCTGTATAGATGCGGTTTTGCTGTGGTAACAATCCAGAGACATTTACCAGTTCCAATGACAGAGATTATTTCTCACTCAGACTACATGTCCAGCCTGAGTTAGCTGTGTCCCTGTTTCAGGATCCAAGCTACCAGAGTACCTGCTTGCTGGAACACTGGCAGAGAGGAAAACACTGGCAGAGAGCAAACCATGTTCTGGCTTTTATGGTTTCCCCTGGGAGCAGATCACATGGCCAAGCCTGATGTCAGTGGGGAGGTGTGGCAGGTGTTTGCAACAAGTACGTAGTAAACCACACCTTGCACTAAACATTCCCTCCATTCCTTTGTGTCTCATCCATCCCAAACATTTTCCATTCCTTTAGCATTTTTCTGTCTTTTGACTTTCTTTTATCTTTTAAAATCTCACCTGGCAGACTTCTACTCATTCTTCCAGACCCAGCTCAAAAAATCATCCCTTCTGAAGCTTTCCTTCTCCTCATCTCTGAACTTCTCCCCAAATAGTTACTGTCTTCTTTGGTTTTCAGCACCCTGGGAACATACCTGAAATAGTATATGTCTATCAGGTGTCCTTGTTAATGTCTTTTTATTCCTGTGTCTAAAGCCAGGCACGATGACTTCCAATAATTCATACCATGCCCAATCAATAAATTTCTGTTGGTGTCTTTTGATTTTCTTTTTATAGTGGAGCTAAGGGGGTGATTTTGAGTTTTCAAAAAGAGCCCTGATGGTGTTGTTAGGTAAGCCCTCGATTGCTGCCTGTAAGTTTGGCAGTTCGAACCCGCTAGTTGCTCTATGGAAGAAAGGTGAGACTATCTGCTTGTGTAAAGATTTACGGCTTCAGAAACCCTACTTAGGGTCGCTAACCCAGTGAGTAATGGGAGCATTTTGTTTTTAGGCAAGTAGTAATAGTACCTTGTTTTAATATATGTACCATATATGTGCATGTATAAGGCATGTTTTTCCACACATTTGTAATGCAGTTTTGTGGTAAAATTAGGTGCCTCGACTGATATTGGGGTCAACTTACACTTGAGCATATATGGTATGTTGGAACAAGAGAGACAGGCGAAACTTTCTACTGCTGGAAAGAGTTAGCCCTGCATAGGCACAAGGGCAGTTCTATCCTGTCTTAGAGGGTCACTGTGCGTTGAAATCGTCTCCACTTTAGTGGGTTCGTGCTTTTTTGAAATTATAATATGGGGCACTCCCTTGCTAAAATCTCTTTAAGAGATGTTTTTTCCTTACTCTGGGCCATGCTGCCTTTCTAACTTGGTACAATTAGTCTTCTTCCCTCACTGTTCTTCATTTACAAAAGACGTGATGCTTTAAGGATGCCCTAGGCGTCTATAGTGGGGAAAAACAAACAAACAAAACCACCAAAAAAGTCCACATCCACAGCGAGCAAGGCATTTCCAACTCATCGCGACTCCATAGGCATTCTGAGACTTACAGAAGTACTAGACTCATCCTTATCCGATCAAGAGGCTGGAGGGTCTGAACCACTGACACTGTGCTTAGCGATCAAATTCATAACCAACTATGCCACCACGAATGACTTAGAATCTCCGCCCCCCCCCCACCTCTCCCCCCCCCCACACACTCAATTTTTTTTAAACCTGCTACAAGTCTATCAAGGATGGAAAGGCCTGTGCTCATATTCTCTTTCTCTGGGGCCCAGACTGATGGGATGCCCACTTTGGGGAACATTGAAGAACTCATAGGATATGGGAAAAGAGAGAGATTTGAAGGGTCTTAACTTGAAACTAAATACCTTGCCTTAAAAATGTCACATATTCCTTGTCACAGTTCAATAGCCAAGATGAGTCTCAGGGCCTTGCCGAGCCGCAAAGTGACTAGGAAGTACAATCCTGTTTGCTTGGAAGACAGAGGAAAGAGATGTATTTGAGGACCAACCCTAGTGACTCCCACACTGGCCTTCATTAGACTGTGAAACAAGACAAATCTCCTAACCTAGGAACTTCCTCTCAGTCCTCCCATCTCTTCCTTGTTCACTGGCCAATTTTCATCTTTTAAGAATTAGCTTAAATGACAACTAAAGTTGCTTTCTGTGATTTCCATATCTTTCCCCCTCATCTAAGTTAGATTACTCTCTTATGTTCTGGCATTTAGTAGACATTCAATACTATCTGACAGACAAATGTCTGTAGGTTGTGTTGTTAGACTGTCATAAAGTACTGCAGGATCAGTTCAGACTCACAGTGACCTTATATACAACAGAACTAAATGTTGTCCAACTGTGTGCCATCCTCATTGCAGGGTCAATGTGCCTCTCTTGCTTCTGCCTAAAGTCTGTAACTCACCAAACGACTTACCCCTGCATGGGTTTGGTAAGAAGGTGGGGGAAGGTACTATTAGGATTTATCTGTGAGTAGCTTTTGAATAGGTATAAAATGAGCCCTGTGAGAAGCAAGAGTGGGGATCTCATTACCAAGAGGAGCCAGGAGAGGAGCACATGCTCTGTACTCCAGAACCCAGCGCACTGAACCTCCTGGAGCCAGGGACAGCTATATTATCAAGGGAACAGAGCCAGGATCTAGATCTTGGAGCAGAGTGATGGACTTCCCAAACCATGGAACATGTAAAACAGAGTACTTTTGTGCAGGAGAACTGGCTTGCAGAGTGGGGTGCCTTTGGACACTTAATTGGTGGAGTTGGACTTGCTGAAGTGGAGCTGAGTGCCTTCAGGCTAAGGCTTACTGAAGTGGGGTGCCTCTGGTCCTTCACAAAATTATAACATGTAATGATAAACAGCTCAGTTTATCAGCTGAGCATTTCCTACTGGCATTACAACATGTTAATTGTCTTAATAAACCCTTTAATCATAAATTTTGTCTGTGAGTTTTATGTAGCCATGGCAATGACTACCAGAACCTAGAGAAATAAAATAGAGATGTAAAATAGAGAACCTTAATTAAGCATACTCAATTATTTCTTTGGTTGAATCCATCTTTGTAGTTACTATGTCCATCTGGTTCACTGAGGGTCTTCCTATTTTTTTTATTTACCAAAAATGATGTTTTTATATAAGGACTGGTCTCTTTGGATAACATGTCCAAAAAGTATGTGAGACAAATTCTCACCATCCTTGCTTCTAAGGAGCCTTCTGGCTAGACTGCTTTCAATGCAGATTTGTCCATCCTTCTGAGGGTCCATGATATATTTAATATCCATTGCCAACAATCTTTTCAGTGGCACCCATTTTTCCATATTCTGTATTCATTGTCCAGCTTTCACATCCATATAAGAAGACTGAAAATAGCATGGCTTTCACTAGACACATTTAGTGTGCAAAACGGCTAAAAATTAAAATGTAAATATATTTATGATGAATAGAAGCCTATATATGTATATATATAACAAATATTAAGATAGCAGACAGACTTTGCGCCTCTACTCAAGGCCTCCCTTAACACAAGAGCACTTTGTTCTGATAAGCTGGCATTCTTTGATATTCACCTTTCAGACATGAGCGCTGAAGACAAAATCGGTGCATAAGCATATGTGGTGAAGAGAGTGGATGAAGCCAGGCTACCAAAAGATATAGTGTCTGGAGTCTTAAAGGTTTGAGGTCAAACAAGTGACCATATAGCAGGGAAACAAATAAGTCCATGTGGAAGAAGCATACTATTCCTTTGTGATCATGAGCAGTTGATGGGAATAGGTATCAGTTATCAAAAGATCCAAAACAATTGTATCAATGTGAATGAGGGGGGTTGGAGTGGAGACCCCAAATTTATTTATAGACAATTGGACATCCACCCACAGAAGTGGTATGAGTACCAAGGAATCCCACATCACTTCTCTAGTTCCTGAATGCTTCCACCATCCTTCCCCTCCAACTACCTGACCCAGTTCTAACTTACAGAGCTGGCTAGATCAGAACTAACTTTGGTACAGATAAGAGCTCTTGACACATGAAATTCAGGAAAGATAAATCCCTCAGTAAACAGTAATGGAATTATTGATATCAGGAGGGTAGGGGAATGGTTGGGGAGGGCGTGGAAATAGAGAAGAGACTAGGAAACAAAAGCTACTTATAGAGGTAAAGCTATAGGCATATATATGTAAATATATTTATGATGAAAGGAATAGAGGCCAATATGTATATCTATATGATAAATATTAAGATAGCAGACAGGCTTTGTGCCTTTACTCAAGGCCTCCCTTAACACAAGAGCACTTTGTTCTGATAGCCTGGCATTCTTTGAAGGGGGAGCCCATCACAAGATTGAATATACAGCCTCCCCTCAAATGGAATGTATAACAGGAATGTTGATGAAGGGTGGCAATAGATAGTGTGATATGAAATAATAAAAATACACAATTGATCAAGAATACACACGAAGGGGGAAGGTGGGGGAGGGAGAGGAAAAAAGAGGAGATTATACCATGGGGTCAAGTAGAAAATGTTTTGGAAATGATGATGGCAGTATATGTACCAATATGCTTGATACAATTGATCTACAGAATGTGAGATTCCTCAATAAAATTACTTGTTAAAAATGTTTAGAAAACAATCAAGAGCATAAACAAAATATTCTCTATACTTGTGAATTACTCAGGAAGTCTAAATGCTCCCTTAGCACTTGTGCCAAATTACAATGTGTTCACCAAGCCAAATTTCCTTTTCCTCCTGTGTCTGTAACTAAACTACATTTCCTAGGCTCCTTTGTAGTTAGGTAGGACAATTTGGCTTAGCTTTCTACAATGCAAAGTGGGTGACACTTGAAGATGTGGCTCATAAAGCCATCTCTTCCCACCTCCTGGTTAAATGTTAGGGACTATAGGGACATGGACATGGAGCAGAGGCATAGATGGAGGAAACATGGATGACCATATATGGAGGGCTTCCACTGGCCAGTGATATTCACATAGGACTTTGCCTAAATGAGAAAGGAACTTTCTTGGGTTAAGCCAGTGAGATTTCAAAGAGTATCTGTTAAAGCTGCTAATGCCTCTCTATTCTAGTTTTCTAATTAGGGTTGAAGGATATCCTCAGTGAGGAAATAAAAGAGAAACTGAAGTTGAGGATTTTATTTTGCTCTTTCTAGGTTAAAGTAAACCGGCCGAGGAAGCAGAAGCAAATAACGTAGGGCTTACATACATTTTGGAGTCTTCCTGTGTGTCAGTGTTCTCTTTCCATCTAATTTATAAACAGCATGAAGCATTGACCTCCCATCTTACACCATCAGAATTAAATATTATGGTGAGCCTTGATTGAGAAATGCGAAGTACTTGGGAAATTCAAAAGAAATATAGGTAGTACATCTTGCTAAATCCTGTGTTGATTTATCCATCAATATCTGAATATTAATTATGGGCCAGTCACTGGTAGACATCAATGAGCAAGAACTACTGTGCCTGCTCATGGTTACGACTTAGGAAGGAAAACCAAACCCAACTAAAGTCACTGATGTGGAGTTGCTTCTGGCTCACGGTGACCCTGTAGGACAGAGTAGAACTGCTCAGTAGGGTTTACATCTTTAGAGAAACAGATTGCTTCATTTTTCTCTCTAGGAGAAGCTGGTGGGTTTGAACCATCAACCTTTTGGTTTACAGCTCAATGCTTACTTAGCCTACTGTGCCAGCAGTGACCTTCACAGGAAAGAAAGCAGATAATGAAGAAGCAAGAGTAGAATGATCATGCTAGGAGAGGTATGTATTTGTACCTGCAGAAGAGGCATCTAGCAAGGGCAGATCGAAGAATCTGCCTCCAATACTGTGATGAGTAAGCTAAGACCTCCAGGATGAGGAGCAGTCAGAAGTAGGGGTATTGGAGGAAGAGTGCTCCAGGAAGGGGGCAGTGCATGGACAAAGGCCTGGATATTGCTAAATATGGGACATGCTTGAAGAGACTGAAAGGTAAACCAGAAAGAAAGAATAGAAGGACAAGCATGAGAAGAGAGCTTAGAATATGAACACATTCATAATAAAGGTATAGAAAAGTCTTTATACTTTGTGTGTGCATTTACGTAGGAAGAAATATGGCTGACTAGCCTTTAAGATTCAACAGTTAATGATGTCTGGATCATTTCCATTTTCTTTCTTATGTTTTTCTGGTTTCTCAATAACAAACATGTATTGTCCTTGTAATTAAAAAAGACAAACCAAATGCTTCTTCAACAACAAACATGTATTGTCCTTGTAATTAAAAAAGACAAACCAAATGCTTCTTTTGAAAAAAATAATTTTATTGGGACTCATACAACTCTTATCATAATCCATCCATCCATCCATTGTACGCCAAGTGCATTTGTACATTTGTTGCTGTCCCATTCTCAAAACATTTGCTTTCTACTTAAGCCATTGGTATTAGCTTCTTATTTTTTCCCCTCCCAAATGCTTCTTCTTATTAGTTATGACGGAACCTTCAAGGCCAGGACTCAAGTCAGTCTCCTTTCCTCTCCCACATACCTGCTTTTCCTGTAATTATCTAAGCAGCGATCGCAGCTTTCTTGGAACTGCTGACCTTAGTGCAGTGTGGCATGCTCATGTGCATAGTTTTTGATCTGGAGAAATTGGGTTAAAGTTCTCCTGATACTGACCTACCTAAGAGGCTCGCACACAAAGGATGGCGCTCAACCGACTGGGCTACCGTAATTAGCTGTCTCTTCTGTGATGTGATCATGCCCCTTGCCTGGTGATTTGACACTGGGCGGAGCCTACTGACATTTGAAAAAAAAAAAGAAAGAAGGAAATTAGGAAGATGGAGAGGTGATTGTTTCCAATTATCCTATCCTCTGACATCTTTATTGGCTAGCTTATTGGTGCTTGGCCAAACGGGTGATGAATAGTTACTGGAATACCGCTAAGTCTTGAAACACTCTATTTATTAACATTCTCTCACATGTGTTGTGGCAACAAACAGCCACCCACCACCCTACTCCCCACCCCCACCCCAAGATCTCAGAGGCTTAACACAATGTCAGTTTAGTTTATGTTTTGCTCCTGCTACCTGGCAATCCTGCTTTCAGCATTCGCTCTTCTCTGTGAGATCCTGGCTGGCAGCAAACTCCAGTGTGAGCCCCTGCAGGCGCTTGGTCACAGGGTAAAGAGATACATTCACCATGGGTGGCTCTTAAAGCTTTGGCTCATATGTCACTTCCATTCACGTTGGTCCACCTTCACTTCCACTACCTATAAACATGCTCCACACACTGCCACACCTGAGGTAGAAGAAATAGAGAGGCCTGCAACAGGAGGGGCGACAAGTATTTTAATAAGTACTTTCAGTTCCTTGGGGAATCCCTATTGGCACGGTTGGGTAAGCATTGAACTACTAACCTCAAGACAGATGTTTCAGAAGCACTCGCCAGTGTGCGGGAGAAAATTGAGGTTATCTGCTCCCATAAAGTTTCATAGAGCCTTAGAAAACCCATAGCATCGCTCTGAGTTGGAAGAGATTCGATGGCAATGGTGATTATTTGGACAATCCTCTACTTTGTATTTTTTGTTCATGTCTAAAATGGATATAAGCAAATGTACTGTGACATATTTCAAGTAGGGAGTATTATGTGACTATTCTGAAAGACGAGCTAAGTGTATATAAGGTGATGACTTAACCTGGAGGAACAGCCACGATATTGCATTATGTGATGGCAGTGGCGGCAGGTTCTAGTCATGTGCACAGGAGGGTCTCAGTTTGCGGTTTGCATGAATTAAGAACACCGGAAGCAAAACCTTAGCTAGGTCTGTGTGCTTGTGTGAGATTTGTCATCTAGAGAGCTCATGTTTAATGCATGTTTATTCCATATGCCCACCAGTGTGCTATGTACGTTCTTTCCTTTATGCACATCTGCTCATTGAAACTGCGAGAAGACCAGAGAAAGACTTAACTTAAAATTCACTAATGGATATTTTCACTTGTCACAGTAGGTTTTATTGTGAAACAGCGGCACGATGGAGTGCCACACAGTTTGAAGCATTTGGGTTTGTTCATCGGCCTGTGGGACAGCAGAGGCAGCTTTACTAACACTTCCGTCAACCTCCTTAGCTCTTTCCACTGTACCTACTGCCCCTGTCCCCTAGAAGTGGTGATGGTTTTTCCCTGGAGCTGCTAGTTCGAGGGCTTGTCCATGTGGATGTAGTAGGCAACCTACAGAAAAAAGCCAAGGGTCAGCTTCAGGTCCGCTGCATTGCCTTCCACTAGGACCCATCCTGGAGGGGCAGACGCTACCAGAGCATGCTCTGTCATTGGACAAGGACATGGGAACACAGACACTTCCTAAGTACCAGGCGTGGAACCAGTGTGCTAGCATCTCTGCCCAGCCTCTCTTGGCTGAACGAAGTCCCCTGTCAATGACTTGTGCTTCTCTCGTGGAGGATGAACAAAGCGGTAGCACATTTTTGCAGAAAAGAACCGATCCCAGTACAAATGAATTTCCTTCTTGGCTGAAACAGCAACAACAATGAATAAAGTGAGACTATTACCAGGGGGTAAATTAAATTGTGCTTAATAACCACAAGGTCAACAGTTCAAAACCACCAGCTTCTGGAAGGGTGAAAGACCAGTATTTCCACTCTTGTGAAGAGTTACAGGCTTGGAAACCCACAGAGGCAGTTCTATCCTGTTCAGTAGGATTGCTACGAATTGGAATGGACTCTTGGCAAGGTTTTTTTTTTTTTTTTTTTGACAAGGTTTTTTTGTTTGTTTGTTTGTTTGTTTGCTTGTTCAGGTTTTTGAGTGTCAGGTTATATGAGTAGCTTCAAAAAGTTTGTGGGAGGGAGGAGACCAGCTGGTCAGGGTACAGTGTAGCAACAATGAAATAGGCAACTTCCCTTTAGTTCTTAAATGCTTCCTCCCACCCCCACCCGACTATCATGATTCCAATTGTACCTTATAAATCTACACTGGTATCGATAGGAACAAAAACACGGGGAATCCAGGGCAGATGATCCCTTCAGGACCAGTGGTGAGAGTGGCAATACTGGGAGGGTGGAGGGCAGGTGAAGTAGAAAGGGGGAACCAATTACAAGGATCTGCATATAACCTCCTCTCTGGGGTATGAGCAACAGGGAATTGGGAGAAGGGAGACATCGGACAGTGTACGATATGACAAAATAATAATACTTTTTAAATAATCAAGGGTTCATGAGGGAAGGGGGAGCAGGGAGGGAGTGGAAATATGAGGAGCTAATACCAAGGGCTTAAATAGAAAGCACGTGTTTTGAGAATGATGGTGGCAATGAATATACAAATGTGTTTTGCATACAATGGATGAATGGATGGATTGTGAGAAGAGTTGTATGAACCGCAATAAAATAATTTTTAAAAAAAGTTTGTGGGGAAAAATGGTGTGAAAAGAGAATGGACTTTTTCCAGGAACTTTTTAAAGTTGCCTTGCATGTGTCTTAAAATGTAAACCCCACTTCAACTGTTATGTACATAGTGTTACCAACACGAACATTTGATTAACCAGAAGAACCTCGTAGGGCCTAAGTGATTGCACTTGCTCCCTGTGGTGTGACATCTTAATCATAATCCAAATGGGCACCACGGGCATAATTCCTCCCATGCATCTCAGCTCCTGTGTGTTACATCGTGACTTGCAGAGACATGAAGTTCCATAATTCCTCTGGTGGCTACCAATGGTGGGCAGGTGTCTCCCACCTTTCAGAGACAGCTGCTTCTGCCAACTGCAGAGGTTCTCGCATCACCAGAAAGTGGTTGTGGACATACAACCAGTCATCTGTGACTCACTCAAGACCTGACTCACTAAGTTAAGTGACCCAAGTGGGATGGGAACTCGGGTGTGCTGAGTGGGCCTGTGCCTTTTCAGTTGTTTGTACAACACAAGCATCAAGTAGGAGGACCCTTTGGGACCCTTAGGCCCCGTGGACTTCCATTATTCTCTTCTAAAATTGTGTCGTGTCTGCCTTCTTCTGCTGTTCTAAGGAACACAAACACTTCTTAGAGCAGCAACCTCAGAGTCCTGTGGGTAAACACCAGTTGACACAGAACCCCGCAACAAAGACTAGAAAAATGATGACTGTCAAGTGAATGCCAGTGATCTTATTGAACAGAGGAGGACAGGTCCATATGTTGTCCAGGCTGTTAACATGATGGAAGCAGACTGGCCTATTTTTTTTCTGGGTGAATAGGAGCCATAAGACCTTTTGCTTAGCAGCCAAGTGCTTAAGCAGTACACTGTCAGGGTCCCTTGACATAAGGAGTAGCATGGGAGACTTCATATAACACTTGCCAGGAGGCCAGGTTTCCTCTGATTTCCCTTGTATTCTATATCATTGAGAAGATATCTGCCAAGAAGGCTTACAGGGGATCAATTGGAACAAAAATGTGTTTCTATGGAATAACTTAATGAAAGTAGTGTTTCTCAAATTTCAGTCATTTAGTATATTCCTCTCATAGGATTCATACAGGTTCACTATGAGTCAAAATCAACTTGATGGCAGTGAGTTTTCATTTTCCTTGATTTGCTATATCTACTTATATCTCTAAATTAATTTACGCAATAATTTTCTTAAAATGTACCTCACTTTTTAAAAGCTCAATGGTATTCCGTGCTTGTCAATGGATAGCAAACACTGCCTGCCACAAACATTTAGATGATTGTAAAAATAAGCACAAAACAATTTAAATGAATAGACTTGGCACATACCACTGAAAGTCCTCTCATACATTGCAAATGGTAGGCTTACCTCTTTCACACATTGGGGAAGTAGCAACATTGGAATTGGAAAGACCTCAGCTCAAGTCTCAAATCATCCCTTTACCAGCATCATGATCTTGGGCAACTTCCTTCCCTTTCTGAGCATCAATTTCTCTTCTGTAAATTGGAGATAACACCATCTATCTCAAGGTTTGTGTGTGTATGTGTTTGTGCATGGGTGTAAATGTATCTGTGTGCATGTAAAAAACATCTAGCGCTATAGTAGGAGCTAAAAACATTGCCCATATTCTTCCTTTTCTCAGAATATACTTTTTCAAATCACATTTGTTGTGAATTGAATTAACACTGGTGAACATAAGGTTTTGAAAACGGGGTCTTTGAAGATGTTGTCTGTTAACCTGAGATCATCATAGTGTAGTCATTGTTCTGAGCTGACCTGGAACCTGTTTCCCTTTAGGTTACCCCAAGCACAACCAAGCAGAATGCTGCAAGGTCATGTGCCATTCTCACCATCCACTCTTGTGATCCTCTGGGTTCCACTGGCTGAGCAGATCTCTAGACCCTTCTTCCTAGTTTGTCTTGTTATGGACGCTCTGCTGAAACTTGTTCCGCCTCATATCCATAGGAAACCAGTTCTGACTTGGAGATGGTAGCTGTTCACAAAGGTGGTTGGCCGAGAATTCAGCCCAGATTTCCTAGAGGGAATGTTAGAATTCTATCACATTCGAACCACCAATGACTTCATATAGGGAAAGAGAATGGGGTCTAATAGAAGACAAATGGTTTACTTATAGAGGATCCTTGATGGTACAGTGGTTTAAGGGCTTGGCTGCTGACCAGAAGGTTGGTAGTTCAAAACCATCAGCTGCTCTGTGGGAGAAAAATGTAGACATCTCCTTTTATAAAGAATACAGCCTTGGCAACCCCCCAGGGAAGTTCTACTTAGCTCTGTAGGGTCTCTTTGATTGGTATCTCCTTGATGGTGTTGGTGGCAGTTTCCTGATATAAGAGGAGAGGATACTTGAGAGGGACACACACACACACACACACACACGGAAAATTGCCATATGAAGATAAAGACAAGATTGTCAACACTTCCACAAACTAAGGAAACTGGGAGAGAGCAAGAAAGAGTCTTTCTCCAGTGTCTTCAGACAGAAGATAGCTCTGCTGACCAATGGCTTCACTAGGCTTCAAGTTATCCATTGCTGTAGCTCATGGTGCCACCCCTGCCCCATATACATGCAGCTGACCCCTTCCCAGTTCCACCACCTGTGGCTCCACACAGCAACTCCCCTTTCCCACTGGTCAAGGAAAACCCCCTCTTGCTGTCCAGTGTCACACCCTGACTGGCAGGTTACTGGGGTGATGGTGGGACGGGGCTGGGAGTGGTGAGTTACTGCACTGGGGGATTAGTGTAGCGACCCCAGTGACAATACTGCCTGGGAAGCCCCTCCCCACTGCAGGGCCAGCCCACCTGCCTGACACCTTTGTCACAGGATCCTGTGGACCATTTTGATGTCACCGCCTCTGCCAGTATCAAGGGGTGCAATCAATAACCCATTACCAACCCAGTAATGTCACTGCTACTGAAACCCTGACTTTAGATTTCTAGCCTCTAAAACTGGGAGGTACTACATTTATGTCATTTTAAGCTACCGTCTTGGATGACATTGTTAAAGCTTCCCTAGGAGGCCAATTCAGCACTCACAGACTGTATTATTAATAGAAAAATGATCTCCATGGAAGCTTCATGGTTTCCAAAAGCTTCCTGATAGAATACAAACACCATTTGCTAGGAAGAACTCTGCCCAGGGCTGCAGGTACAATGAAGACTCTGTAATGAAATGGAAGACCTGAAATCAGGTCTTTCCTATCTTTTGGATAAGTCATTTAGCCTTCGGAGCCTCAGCCCAGTAGAAGAATGAAGTTGTTGATCCCCATTTATGCCTACAACAATGAGGTTATGTAAAGAATGCAGTGATGGCTCATGGGAAACTGTTGAACTGATAGAGATTTCTGCTAGCTCATGATCTATATATTCCTGGAAAATGGTGTATTGTACACTAAAAATCCTCACTAGCCTGTGACCTCCTTGAGGTCAGGACTTCTGTCAGGTTCCTCTTTATGTGATGAGGGTCCATTCCTGGAGCAGAGAGGTACATTTACGAGGAGGTTTGAGAGCTCACCTGATGATGCCACTTGATCATTATGCAGTAAGGAGGAGCCTTACATTATGATGAAGGAGCCACTCCCTCAGAACAGGAAATGTGCCTCATTTGGCTATTAGATTCTAGTATCTCTCTTGTTCCCAAGAAAGGGGGAATTGCCACAAAGCAGGTCATGGTGGAGCTAGCACGGCATCCACTTAACCATCCATCCATCCCTCCCTCCATCCATCCATCCATCCCTCCATCCATCCATCCATCCATCCATCCATCCATCCATCCATCCATTCTTCCACCCACTCAACCACCTATCCATCCATCCATCCATCCATCCATCCATCCATCCATCCATCCATCCATCCATCCATCCATTCTTCCATCCACTCAATCACCTATCCATCCATCCATCCACCCACCCATCCTTCTATCCATTCAGTCATTCATCCATCCACCCAGTCAGTTTTCTCCCTTCTTTCCTGCCTTCCTTCCTTTCAACAAATATTAATTGTGTTCCTATTCCATGCAAAACCTAACCAGTTGTCACAAGTCTCTGACTCGTGGTGCCCTACATGTATCACAGTAGAACTGACCTCCGTAAGGTGTTCAATGACTGATTCTTCAGAAGTAGACCACTATGAATTTCTTCTAAGTTATCTCATGAACCATGTGCACCACCTGAGGAGGTCCTGAGGATGCCATGGTGAGCTGTAAAGCTAGGGAAAGTATCTTTAGGGATCAGTATCACTTTGGTATTTTCTAGGAGCCACGAGATCATAATCTCTGGAGCCAAACCGCCTGAGCCTGGTATCCAGCTCAGTCCTTTACTCACTATATCATGTTAGCCAAGTCCTTTTCTCCCAGGGTCTCAATGTCCTCATGTGTATAATGAACCTATTCTTATAGAACCCACTTCAGAGGAGTTCTGTGCACATTAAATGAATTGATGTATGTGAAATACCTAGGGATAGCAGGTAGCACAGTAAGTACCCAATAAATATTGGCAGTAATGACTCACTACAGTTACTGTGCATGGTAATAAATAAGCAAGCTGATGTAAAAGGTCAAGAAACAATAAACATGGTTAATGAAAAGAACTGGGTAGGAACTGTTTGTATCCTGAAGCTTTCCCCTCCGCTGGGCATAACAGGTCAACGTATCTGGCAGGGGAATCTTTGTGGGATATGATTGGGCAGATTGATGCAGGTGATCTCTGTGCTTCTGCTTTTGAAGACCATAACAGTTGGGCATCTTTTAAAAGAGGACAGTGAGAAAAGGCCTTGCTGAGGAAAGGGTGTGATAAGAATGCTAAAACTAGGTAGGAGAAGGATGGTATTTCAGAGGTATGCTAGGCAGAAAATGCAGCCAGGAAAGAAAGAGCCATACAAGATCAGAAGTTGCAGGAGCTCCTCTACAGTGTCTGCACTTAGCCACATGTGTTAAAACAACTGTGACTCCCTCTGCCCTATCCATGACCACGACCACTGCACTATTTCTTGTATTACACTTGAGCAACTTAAAGAACCAGTCAACATTTATTTCTATGTGCTACACACTGCATTCACTCCCCCATCCTTAAATTTTACCCAATATATTTTACCAGCCACATATAGTTTGAGTAACGTCGCTATGTCTTCATCGCATTGCCTACTCATTCATGAATATTCATTCAACAAATGCCTATTGAGCAAGAAGTATGTGCTAGGATGACTGGCAGAGAGGTCATGTAAGGCTTTAACTCTTCCATCAGTCGCACAGTCACCTGAAGGTTTGGGCCAGATTGGTGGTTTCCAACTGCAGTGGTGACTCCCAATCCTCATTTCATCTCATAAATAATGCCTTTGAGAGCTTCAAACTCATCCCCTGAGATGCTGAAAGCTTTCTCAGGTGAGAAAGAAAGTCATGGAGGGACAGTTAACAACTGGAAATTTTTATAATAGTTTCTCATAATTTGAATACGGTGTGTCTTCGAATGTCACAAGCTGGCTGAGTGAACAGGGTTGGGAATGACTGGACCAGATGTTCTCGGAGGTCTGTTCTAGCTAGGGCCTTCTTGCTTTTATTCTTTCTTCCCTCCGTGCCTCCCTCTTTCCCTTCTTTCCTTCTTTCTCTAGCCCTGGCTAAGTTTCCTCCCAATTCAGCACCCTCCCTGCCCTATCTCTGCTCCTTCTATCCACCCATCCTTCTGTCCTTCCTCATTGCTCCCCCCTGCCTTCTCTTCCCTCTCTCTTTCATTTAATGCCATCTTGAATACATCATTCCTAAAGCAATCTTTTCTCTCTCTCCTGGTCAGTCTCAAGGGCTAAGTTTCAGTTTTGCTTTGTTACATTCTTTTGTTGGGTCCATCCTCTTTTTGAGTTAAGTACATGTACAGACCTTTATCAGAGCCTCAATTCAGTGAATCCTTGTGTGTGTGTGTGTGTGTGTGTGTGTGTGTGTTCCCACACTCAAGGTTGTTATCTCTGTTATCAGTAGGCATTCATCAATTGTTAGGTGATGGAGTGAATAACTTCTGGGTGATTATTGATAGCATCACTGATACACACACATATCCATGACCTTTTGAATGACTTCTCTTGTGAGAGGGCCATTTCTCAAAATGGAACTGTGTGATCACAAGTTACACACATTTACTTGGAAAATGTGCTGTATTTATTTTTCCCACAATCAAAAAGAGTTAGGAGCTCTTTCCATGCTTGCATTGCCTGCTTCCAGAGGGCCCTGGTGCTTTTGTTTTAGGTTGCATAATTAATGATACCTGTGGAAGTTCTTTATGAAATGACCTTAGGTAAGCAATCAGTGTCTTTTCTCTGGGTTTAAATATTCTTTGCATCCCAATTGCTAGTTGTTTCCAGAGTCACTCAGATCAGTGCTGCCTGCTCTGAATTCAGCCTGAGACTGAGAAGTGGACTGCTCTACCTCTAGGGGCTAGCACGTTTTTTCATACATTTGAACTATTGCATTGCATGATATGTGAGTTTCCAAGGACACTCCACCTACCTACAATGCAGGCCTCATTTGGTCTTGTCCGTAATGATGATGCTAATGAGAACTCCATGAGTGTGGTGTGATCAGTCCCATTTTAGAGATGAGGAAACAAGCCTCAGAGAGGCAATGTGACTTGCTTGAGGTCACACAAGTGGGACTCAGGAAAGACTGGGCTTGCCACCACTCCCCACTTGGATGCTCAGGTTTGGGAGTCTGTGGTTGTAGCAGGTTGGTCGAGTTCTGCAGGGTTGAGCTGTTTATCATTGCAGAGGACACTCATCATGGCAATTACATTAATTGCTGCCCACTCTGTGGCTAGGTGGGTGGCTTAACAACACCTAGCAACTAGGTGAGGATGCCTGGGCCTGCCTTTTGTGTGAAGACATCTGACTTTTTTTTCCTTTCCTTCTTTCTTAAACTTCTTTTGGTAGTGGTCAAAGATAGTAAGTATAACTTAGAAGTTAGAGACTTCTAAGTTTCCTGTGCTGGAAAGATCAAGACTCTGAACTTTGCCCCCACCCATATCTTTATTAGAAGAGAGGGAAAATCCAACTATTAAACTTCAACTATGATGCTAGGCATTTTACTTAAAGAATTTTTTATAATCCTCACTCATGAGAGTTCAAATGAAGACATGATATTGACCACGAGGTGTCAAAGAGATCAGATATCAGGCATCAAGGAACTAAAAATTGTTTTAGTGTAAAGGAGGGGGAGTACAGGTTGGGGACCCAAAGCCCATCTGTAGGTAATGGACTTCTCCTTCCAGAGGGGTTGCAGGGAGGAGATAAGCTAGTTAGTGCACAGTGTAGCAAGGATGAAACATACACCTTTCCTATAGTTCTTCAATGCTTCCTCCTTCCCACTGTCATCATCCCAGTTCTACCTTACAAATCTGGCTAAACCAGAGGATGTACATCAGCACAGATAGGAGCCAGAAATATAGGGAATCCAGGACAGATAATTCCTTCAGGACCAGTGGTGAGAGTTGGGTTAATAGGAGGGTGGAGAGAAGGTGGAGTAGAAAGGGGGGAACTGATTATAAAGATCTACATATAACCTCCTTCCTGGGGTCCGGACAATGGGGACATGGGTGAAGGGAGATATTGGACAGTGTAAGATATGACAAAGTAATAAGTTATCAAGTGTTTATGGGAGGTGGGACTGTGGGGAGGGAGGAAAAAATGAGGAGTCAACCAAGAATTGAGACAGAAAGCAAATGTTATGAGAATGATGAGGGCAGTGGATATGCTTGAGACACAATGGGCTTATTTATGGTTTGCGATAAGAATGGTATGAGCCCCCAATAAAAGGATTTTGAGAATTCCCTTATAAGGAAACCAGATCATGCAGTCTTGTGTAGAGGTACAAGGAGGCTTAGAACTTGCCTCTATTCAGCTCTCTGCTTGGCAGCCAGTGCTGACTCAGCAGCCCCCGTGGGTTTCCGAGACTTCTTGTTTACAGGAGTGGAAGGCCTGCTCTTTTTCCAGAGCAGCTTCTGCTGGATTTGAACTGCGCTCCAGGAGGATCACGGTCCAACACTGTACCTCAAGGACTCACACTACTGGGAGAACAGATTTAGTCCCCACAGTGTGTCTCTCATGACACCTCACACCAGGAGAGCTCTTCTTCCTAATGTTTGCAATTAAATCAAATACTAGTGAGGACCCGTCTGTATGTCCCAAGAACAACCTAGATATTAGACATTGTGTTTGGCCAAGGCTTCCATTCCTGAGGGAGAAATACTTGAGATTTGAGCTTTCTGGCCCTTGCCCCTTGTCTGAACCTCTAAAGGCAACGTTAAAAGATGGTTTAAGTAGTTTTAAGAAATAACTTAAAGATGACTAACCAACTAGTTGTCCTGGTGTGCCCCATATGGCTTTTAGTGGCTTATTTTCTGTTGATCACCAGGCCTTTCTTCTGAAATGCCTCTGACTGAACTGGACCATGGATCTTTTTAGTTAGCCACTCACTGTGTTAGCTGGGTTCACCCCCTGAGATGTCAATTGAAGACTACAGTTGTGGTCTTTGTTGGGAATGGACAAGAACTACTGATGGCTTTGATAATTAGGCAAACAATTTAGCCTCTCCAGATCAGAGTTTGAATCTCAACTTCTAGACCAGGGCTTGGATCTTGGCTTTCCTATTAACCAACTGTTGTGACGTGAATAAGTCACTTAATTTCTTAAGTGCTTGCTTTCCTATTTCTAAAAATAAAGATAATAATAGTTCTGACCTCATGGGGTTGTTGTAAGACAGGGAGGTTTTAAAGGGCAAGGACTATGTCTACATACTTTCCTACACTCAGAATGATCTTTGGAAAGAACAGGAGATGTCTAACTTAGATAAGACTTCATTCCTGCATCTAGCACCCTCATTACTACCTGTGTGACCTTGGAGAAATTGTCTAACTTTTCTGGGCCTCTGAGTCCATATCTATAAAATAGAGAATCATTCTTTTTATCTCAAGTGATTGTGATGGGATGAGAAGGGATGCATGAAGCTTTATTATAACTGTTAGCACATAGGAGATGACCTCTTTTTCCCTTTATCCCAATCCAGAGACTTGCACATTGGTCTCCTCTCAATAGTTGATAATTGAGGTTTTGTTCCATTTGTGGAACACACCCCTTTCTTCCTTTCCATTCCTTCTTTTTTACTTCTCTTTCTTTCTCTTCTTTGGTCAGTTACCATCCACCCTGACTCAACCCTTGTGTCCAGGGCACCACTATCTGCCCCCTGAGTTGTTCTAGAAACCTTCTAATTGTCTTCATCGCTTCCCTCTGCCTTCTGTTGTTTTATTTGCTACCCAGGATGATCTGCTGATAACCTAAAGTAAATCTTGCTGTTTCTCTGTGACTCTCCCTCCAGGACTTTGTTAAAACATGTGACCCTCTTTGTGGTCTTTACTGCACCAACTTTCCTGGCAACCTCTCTCCCTAGCAGTCCTCTTGCCTCAAAGTCATCCTGCCTTTTAAGCACGACCTTGCTCTGGGTTTCCTGCATTTTTCCTCTACTGGGACTTTTCATTCAGATCTCCTTGACCCCTTCTTTCTCTCACTTCATCAAGCCTCAGCTCATATGACACTTTATCAGAAAGACCTTTCTTGATGACATTATGTAAAATGCCACACGCTCCTAATCAACTCTCAATTCTCCATTGTACTTTCCTTCTCCTCTCCTATCTCCGACATACTATTAATTTATTCATTTACTTTTGTGTGCTCTTTCTCTTTGCAATGGACTGTAAGTTCTATGGCTCAGAGTTTTGTTGTTGTTGCTTTGTTTTATGCTGTATCTCCAGTGCCTGGTACATAGTAGGTGGTCAGTAGATATTGATGAAATTCATGGGTGGATGTTACTCTTTTATGAAATGGCACAGCAGAGCCTGCACAGATGCACAAGGTGAATCCAGGTGTGATTGCTCACTGAGCAGCATGTAGCTTCCCCAGGGAGGTGAGTGATGATGAGGAGAACTAGGTCCTTCACTTGGAGCCCCTGGAGAGTCCAAGTGGTTAATGTGCCCAGAGGTTTGAGTCTATGTAAAGACCACTTGAAAAAAAGATTTGGTGATCTATTTCCACAAAATCAGCCATTGAAAACTCTGTGATGCGGCATTTTTTACCTCCTAGTTCTCTGTGTAGCACCTATCATCCTGAAAGCTTGAGAGCAAACACCCCAAAGTACAATTGGTCTTTATTTTCTTAAAAAAGCAGATTAAAAAAGAAGAGCCAGGAACTGAGAAGCAATTGGGACACATGTCCAACTGCCTCCATGAACAGTTTGCTTCCTTTGCCAGAGTCTGCAAGAAAGAAATGGTGCCCCACTCCTGACCCATATCAATCTGAGGAAAGATTTTATAGAAGAATTCTGACCAAAGGGGTTAAAATATGGAACAGGCAGGACTTCAAGTTCTCATGGAATCCAGAGCTGTAGGATCTGTTGAGGCAGATAACAGGCTCCGATGTTTGTCCTGAAGAAATCTTTAAGCCATAAAGTTAAACAATCCACTCAAGTTGTCTGTAGACTGAACATTTTGACTTATTAGAAAACCCTATCTGTCATAAGCATTGTCTTAAAGAATTAATTATTTGAGATCAAATTGACAACAGCAACTCAAAAGGTGTGGTGAAAGGCTTTGGGGCTGTAAATTGGTGTTGATGGTGACAGGGTTTGGCAATGGTTATTGAGAAAGGCGATGCAACTTGGAGACTGTCACCAATGTCAGTGACTGGTTCAGGTAGAAATTGTTGAATTGATGTATGCTTTGTTGTGTCTGTCTTCTCTGAAGAAAGAAGGCAAGGAAAATGGGAGGGAGAGAAAATGGGAAAGCAGAAGGAGGAAAGGAAAGAAGAAGATTCCTATGGAGCACAGTTCTATTCTGATGTCATAGAATCACTGTGTTAGGATGGACTTGACAGCTACTGTTTTGTTTTCTCCTCCCTTCACCCTTATGCATTGGATTTGGTATGTTTTCTCTGTGGCTTCAACATGCCTGCTGTCACTCCTGTATGCTGTGTCACAGTGACAATGTTATCTGAAGTTCCCACGACTGCTTTATAACATGCTTAAGGTCACAGATAGGGATTGATCACAGATATGTCACTCAGGGTCTAAATTTAGCACCAGCAACACATATTAAAAGCTCAAGGTGTGATACCTAATTGTTTCCATGCTATGAAAACAATATCACAGAGTCTGCTAGCACTGAATCACTCTTCCCCACCCTTTATCTCCCTCCCCTGCTTCCAATTGATGTCACCCTTAGTATCCTGGCCCTAATCACGTGGTCCAGGGTAGCTTAGGAAAGTGAAATATAACATGGGCAACCCCCAGGTCTATTTTGGACACCAGCAGTGTTACCTTACCTCCCTGAGCCTGTTTCCTCCTCTGGAAAATGGCCTACTTGAGGGACAAGTTTGTTGGCTGGTTGCTATTTTTTGGTGTCTGCTAATTGGTTTTGACTCATAGCAATCTTATGTACAACAAAAGGAAACATTGTCTGGTCCTGCACCATCCTCCCAGGGTCATCTTGTTTTTTTTCCCAGCCCCCCACATTACTAAGAAAACATCCTCTTTCAGGGGCTGGTCTCCTATGATGAACACATCCAAAGTAGGAGAGATGAGGTCTCACCATCACCACTTGCAAGTAGCAGTTAGATTGTACTTTCTTCAAAATCGATTTATTTGCTTTTCTGCAAGCCCATGATACCTTCAACCCAGTCTCTGTGTCACTCATCAGCTTGTCAATTCCTTGGAGACACTGACTGTGCCCCGTATTTTTATTCCAGGCCACATAGCACAGCAGTGACCCAGAGAAGCTTTCTGGATCAAAGTCTGAGTGAGCCAGCCCCTACCTCCCTTTCAGTAGGATTTGTTTTATTAACCCTACGCTTAGGTGGCATTCTGATGGCCCAACTCAGTGTGCTTTGAGGTTTCTGGAGGGCAGGATCTGTGGTTCTCTCTGCCTTGAGGTTCCTTGCGGCTCCCCTTGCTCCTGTTCCCCTGACCCCAGTCCCTACCCCTGGAATCTTCAGCCAAATAGCTGGATTACCATGAAAGTCTTTTGGAGGTTCTGGTTCTGACAGACCTTATCATGAGCCAGTCAGGTGATAGCCTGTTTTCATTGTTGATTCCAGCCAAAGCAAGTTTATCAAAGTTTAAGTTAATCAAAATAGTTGCTCATAGAACTTCCACCTTCTAAACTGTCTCAACCAAAATTATCCCCTGAAGTCTTCACATAATGAAGCAGCAGGTTAGCTGAATGACATTATGCACTTGCAGCATAATGACGATCTATGTGCCATCCAAGGAGTTGTGGCGTAATGTAGTGGGTTAAGCATTGGTTACTCACAGAAAAGATCTGTGGTTTGAACACATGGTGGGAGAAAGACAAAGCTATCCGCTTCCTTGAAGATGTACAGTCTTGGAAACCTTCTGGAGTGGTTGCCAGGAGTTAGAATAGCCTTGGTTTGGTTTCCTACAGGATCAAAGTGACAACAGCAACTGGGATGATTATACAGGAACCTTAGGGAGCTGAGAGTGGGCATTGACAGGGGAGGGGCAACTCAAAAGGAAGCTTGAGAATGCTTGCAAGATTTGAAGAAGGTAACCAGTGTCACTTAACTGTTCATGTTGAAATGGGTGAATTGATACATGCTTTGCTTATATTCTCTACAACAAGGAAATAAATAGAAACAAAAAACACTGGACTCTGTCACCAATCTGGATTGTTCCTTTATCTTCCCCCTCAGTTCGCAACTGAAGCTTGACAGAGAATTGAGATGGGGAGAGCTTTTGTTTCTCCGTCCTTTGTCTGATGGGCTTCCCATTCCATGCGGAGTGGTGTTCCCCTGACCCTGCTTTGTCCCTGCCTTCCTGCGTACCCCCAGAGCCACCAAGAAGTGATCTTCAGAGAAAGTGGAAGAGTTTGTGCTTTCCTGGGAGGGAGATGGCTCCTCTCTGAGTCCTCCAGGGGATCCTGCTATCCTTATCCCAGCCCCAGCCTTTGGGCTGATTGTGTGCTGGGAATGAGGGGCAAGAAAGGGAAAGTCAGCATTCATAGTCAGCCACCAGGAAAACTGGGAGAACTAAAACTCTGTGAGATTTACACCTTTGACAAGGTGCCTGCTTACCACATGGCTAGCTCTTGTTTTCATGAAAAAGTCCCCATTTTCCTTCTCTGATGGGTTTCCACATTACATGGGACCTGACTTGATCCAGTTTTGCTGCTGACTATTGACTGACTTGTGGTAAAATGAAAATGGGTCAGTATCAAGGCAAGGTCTCCGGGCAACAAATCCGTTGCATTTGAGGGGGAAAAGCTCCAAAGGCATTAAGAGCCAGGAGAAACCAAATTGCTGGGTAAACCATCATAGAGAAAGTGGATTCAGTGGTAGTCTTACCTATTCCCCTACTGTTTCCGAGTCTTGGAATTTATGCAATAGCTATTTTAAGCATAGCATATAAGACTAATCCTTTACCTAGATTGTCTTTTTAACCATTGCAACAAGAGTGAGAGGGATTAGCAACAGTGTTGGCGAGGTGGTGGAGAAGCTGGAACCCTCATCTCTTCCCTGGGTGGAATGTAAAATGGTACAGGCAGTGTGGACAACACTTTGGTGATTCCTTAAAAAGTGGAACACAGACCTATCATATGGTCCCAAATCCCAGTGCTAGGTATACACCCAGAAGTGAAGACAGGAATGCAAACAGAAACTGTACTCCACTATTCATGGCAGCAACTTTCCACAATACCATAAAGGCAGAGGCAACCCAAACAGTCATCAACAGATAAGTGGAGAAAAAAAAATGTGGCCTATACATACAATGACATATCACTGGGTTATCATGTGAAATGAAGTCCTGATTGCAGGCTCCAGCAGAGCTGAAACTTGAAAACATCACACTGAGTGAAATTAATCGGTCACAGAAAGATAAATGCTATAAGATTTCACTTATATGGAATAATTACATATCAGTGGTGGCCAGAAATGGGGGAGCACCCTGGTGTGGTGGGTAATGTCTTGGACAGATCACCTCAAGATTGACAGTTCAAAGTCACCAGTTAACTCATTGGAAGACAGGTGAAGTGCTCGGTTCCAGTGAAGAGTTACAGTGTTGGAGCAGGTCTACCCTGTTTTACTGCATTGCTAGGAATCAGAATTGCCTCAGTGTCCGATGCGTTTGGTTTCTGGTTTGGACACCAGGAATGGGAAAGTGGGAGAGATGCAGGAAAGGAGAGTCCCCTTACAGGCATTGGGTTTATGTTATTGGTGGTGGGATCATCTGGAGAAGGATAGCAGTTCTAGTACACGAAGAGTGTAATCAATGTCACTGACTTCTAATGAAGGAATTGCTGAATTGATGCATGCTTTGTTGTTTATATCTTTACCACATTAATAATAATTAAAAAATAATTGCCATCTTTTGGATGAAGGGACTGACATTCAGAGTGACTTGGTGGGAGCCTGTAGCTAAGAAGAACATGTTCTTAAGAAGATGCCAGTTTTGAAAGAGAACCTGCTCCAAAACTGTGCTCTCTCCACTCTGACCAGCATGGAGAGGGGCTATATTGTTTGTGCTGCAGGCGTCTTCAGTATGTCAGCAGAGGTGTGGGAATCATGCCGGGTGAGTTGGAATAGGTGAGTGGTAGGTGTATTTTTTGCTATCAGGGCCTAGATTAAGAGAATAGGAAAGGAAGTGCCCAAGCCTACTGTGTGGGAGGCTAGTCACATGGCCCACGGGCAGGTCCTTGGGCAAACTCTTGGGAAATGGGCCCATTTAGTCCTGGTGAAATGTTGCTTCACTTGCCCTCCCCCCCCCCCCCCCCCCTTGCACTTTTCCATGACTATTCTCTTTCCCAAGCACAATTCAACTCATTGCCTTATTATTATTATTATTATTTGGTAAAGTAGCCAGTAGCAATATTGTGTAGCAGGCATGGTGCTAGATGCTTTATGTGCTGTCATCTGATTCTCATGAACCTCAAGGAGGCCGACCCAGGAGGTGCCAGCAGCACCCCTGTTCAGCCCAGGAGACATGTTCAGAAAGACCATTTGATTGAGGTGCAACAGAGCTGGGGTTCCCAGCCAGTGGTGTCAGGACATGAAGCCATGCCAGGGATGCTATAAAGCAGTGGTTCTCAGCCTTTCTAATACCACGACCCTTAAATACACTTCCTCATGTGAACCCCCAACCATAACATTATTTTCATTGCTACTTTATAACTGTAATTTTGCTACTGTTATATATTGCTTGACCCTGTGAAAGGATCGTTCAACCCCTAAGGGGGTTGAGATCCACAGGTTGAGAACCGCTGCTTTAAAGTGAGCAAGGAAACCAGGTTATTTCTCAGTGAAGTCGTAAATGACCTCTAGTTCATGGAACAGGATTATTGGTATACTGCTGACTCAGCCTCTTCTTTTCTGGAATAAGAAATGCTTCCTCTCTGCATTCCTCAATCACTGAACTACTTTGTAAAGTTTGGTGGAAACTTTAAGAGATGGTGTTATCTACCCTGGCTTTGTTTTGACTCCTTTTCTTCTCCTCCCAAGGCACTTGACTTAATTATCAGACCTCTTCTACCACAATAGTGTATGGACACTGAGGAAGGGGGGGTGCCCACCCAGGCAGAGGACCTGAGGATTTGGCATGGGCTCAGGAACTTTCCCAAAGACCCCTGGTCCCCACTCCTGCATGCCACCATAGCAACAACAAAAAAGCAAATGTACCACCCTGGAGGTGATTCTGAGTCAGAGTGACCTTATGGCACAGGGCGGAACTGCCCTGATGAGTCATAAGACCATAGCTCTTTTGCGGAGTAGAAAGCCCTGCCTGTCTTCCATGGAGTGGCTGGTGTTTCCAGCGGTTGACCTTGAGGGCAGCAGCGCAATGGGTAACCCACTATGCTACCAGGGCTTCTTGATGCCACCATAGAAAGTTAAAAAAAAATCCTGGGTGTCATTGGGAAGCACTGTGACATCTGAAAAAAGCAATTGGGCCCCATCCCCTTTAGAGTCGATGGTTGAATGCTGAATGCCTTTAACTTCATGCATTGGGTCAACCCTTCCAGGGGCAGGATGAATGATACCTACGAGGATCTTTGAACCTCTGTGGCGCATCCTTTTAAATCTCTCTGATGGCTCCTAAACCAGTGAGGGAAGGATGACTCTGAGTGGTGTGGAGAAATCATAGGGTGATGCTAAGGTGCCTTCTAAGCTGGGGGATCTGGACACCTGCTTCCCTTCGCGTCTCCCAGTCTGTTTTCTCTTGGCAATGGTCATGGCCTTCTCTCTTTCAAAGAGTTGTCGTGGGAATTAGATGGCTTTGTGCTCCTGGTTTGGCAGTAGGGTCCCAACACACTTAGGCAAAAGCAAGGAGACCTGAGTCATATATCCAGCTCTGTCCTGAACACTGACCCTCTCCTCTCTGAGCCTCCCTTTCTGTCAAGTGAGGAGATTCATGTCATTTCCCCCTCCCCTCCTTATTGTTCTGCATTTTTCTATGACCACTTTGGTTCTAATATACCATGGCACTTATTTCTGAGTGGAGCAGTAAAGGCTAGCTTTGAAGAAAGGAATTATTTAACATTTAATTTTCAGTCCTTCACCCAGTATTGAATGAGGGTCCTCTCCATGCCAGCCTCCAGACTGAAGGATGGGTATAGAGTGACGAATAGAATGACGAACAGAATGGATACAAAAAATTATCTAGTGCAGGAGTCGGCAAACTCCTGAGACCAAAGAGCCTATCCTGTCACTCCTAACAACTTTGACATCACTCAAGAGCCTTAAATATGTTTTTCCAAACAAATGAAATCACTGTGATCTGAAATAATAACCTTCAAATGTTTTCAATGTTATTTCAAAGCTGCACGTTCACACGGAAAGAGTTGCATGTGGCTGGCGAGCCGCAGTTTGCCAACCACTGTTCTAGTAGAAGACAGGGGCTTTCCTCCTTTCAGACAGTGGAAGAAGCACAGGCTCCCATGGCAAGCACTGCTAGCTAAACAAACAACAACAACAACAACAACAACACGAATGCCAGCCGTGTAATAGGTGCTGCGCATTTGTTGAATGGATAAATAAATGCAAGGACCTTAAGGAAGATCTCGGGATGCCTCTGGAGTTGCAGAACAGTGTCATGAGTTGGGGAAGACTGTGGGAATTCTGGCTAAGGGCGTGTGTAATCCCTAAATGGTTTGTTTGTCGAGACACCTGTGCAAGGAGGTGCTGCCCCTACCTGCCCGGTTCTCAAGGGGGCCACTTATGGTTCTGGGCACAGCGACTGTTTCACGGATCTTGTCTTTTCCCTGAAGCTAGAGCCAATGCAGATGTTAGAACTCAGGGAAAGAGGGGAAGAGTGGCCAGAGGGAAAGGCCAGCAGAGCCCGAGAGCTGGGCAATGTACTCAGAGGGACAGGTTCACCTTGGTAACCTTCTAGAGAAACCTGGGGCTGCTGGCTACCTAAGCCTTATTTGCCTTAGTCCTGTCCTCGCCGGCTCTCTTGTTACCTGATCATCTTTCCTCTGTCTCCCTGCCTCCCCTCCTCTTTTATAAAGCTATCATCTTTGTTGGATTAGGACCCATTCTACACCAGTGTGGCTTTATCATGCTGATTGATAACAACTTCAGAGAACAAATTTTCAAACAAGGCCATATTCACAAGTACTGAAGGTCAGAACTTCATGGTTGTGGGAAAATTTTGTGTGTGTGTGTGTGTGTGTGTGTGTGTGTGCAATTCTTCTAACTAAACTTCTCTTCCCACCCACACCAACTTTTATATTGAATTAGTGGTGAGTGGAACCATCATTTTTGCATTCAGAAACTTAACTTCCCAATGACTGGCCCTGTTTCTTTCCTCCACATTCCCTCTTTTTTTAAAACCCACCTCACGTTTTAGTATGTTATCTTTTCCCTCCATCCAAGTTAACACCTGTCCACCCTCCGGCTTATTGCTTCCCTTGCCCTATCTTCTCCTTCCACTTTTGGGAACTGTCAAAGTCTGTTTCTTTCGCTTTGCAAGCTTTTCACTGATTTATTTCTTTTATCAGTACCCTTATACAGTGTTTGCCCTTTGGTGACCAACCACCTTCACTCAAGAGCATGTCCTCCAAATCCATGTCATGAGGCATGTCACTGTTTCATCATCATGCTTTAGCACTGGGTAGCATTCTATTGTGTGTGTGTATCCAAGTTTATGTATACATGCTTCCACTGTTCAGCATTTGTTTCCATCTCCATGTTACTGCCCATAGTGCTGTGATGAACATGGCTGTGCACATATCTGTTTGTTCTACATTCTTTATTCTTCTAGGCCAGTGGTTCTCAACCTTCCCAATGTTGCGAACCTTTCATACAGTTCCTCATGTTGTGGTGACCCCCACCATAACATTATTTTTGTTGCTATTTTGTAACTGTAATCTTGTTACTGTTATGGATCAGGCAACCCACAGGTTGAGAACTGCTGCTCTAGGCTGGATCAGGTGGTAGATGGTATAACTATTCCTATTTGATTGAGGAAGCATCATACTAATTTCCACTTGGCTCTACTATTTAATAGCCCCACCAGCAGTATATGAGGGTTTCATCTTTGTGAATCCATTCCAGCACTTTTTGCCATTTTGCTTATTTTGAACTTTGCTATGAAATGTAGGCTAAGTGGCATCTCATCGTTGTTTTCATTTGCAACTCTCAGCTGGCTAGTGACTGCAGGTGTTTCTTCAGATGTCTGTGGACCACCTGAATGTCTTCATTGGTGAATTTTCCATGTCCTCTTCCCATTTTAAAATTGGCTTTTCAATCTTTTCCTTGTTGAGGTTTTCTATAGATTTTGGAGAATAGTCCTTATCCACTATCAAAGTCCCCCTCCCCCCAGTCTGTGGGTTTTCTTTTTACTTTTATGGTGAAATTTTTTATGCTTCTATTGGCACATTTTTAGGAGTCCTTGTCATCTATTATTTCATTACATTTGATAGTGTGTTTATGCCATATTTAGGGCTCCCAAGTTTGTCCCTATTTTTAAATTGATGTTGTTTATTGTTTTAAGATTTCCATTTATGCCTTAATCAAAGTAGCTTTATATATAAGATGAGGTATGGATCCAGATTCATTGGTTTGCAAATAGAAGCACAGTTTTGCCAGTACCATTTGTTGAAGAGACGATCTCTTCTCTGTTTCATGTGTTTCACTGCTTTGTGAAAAAATAAGTTGTTTGTAGGTGATGGACTTACAGGTTTTCTGTTCTGTCACAGAATACCAAATGTAGTGATACTGTGGTGTGTCTAGTAGATTTTGAGATTGTGATGTGAGGGGTCTTCTACTTTGTTGGCCTAGTTTGTTGGCCTAGTAGTGTCTTGCTTATTCTGAGTCTGTTTTCTTTCCATGTAAAGTTGGTGAGTAGTTTTCTCTTCTCGTTTATTGATTTGATTTTCTCTTCTCTTTAAATAATGGTGATGGGATCTGGATTGGAATTGCATTATACTTAATAGATCGCTTATGGTAGTTGACATTTTCACAATATTAAGTCTTTCCTATTCATGGATACTGTATATTCCTCCATATATGTAGACTTTTATTTCTTGAAGGAACTTTTTGTAGTTTTCTTTGTACAAGTCTCTTGTTCCTCTGGTTAGGTTTATTACTAAGTATTATAACTTTGGGGCAACTATTGTAAATGGCATTGCTTTCTTGATTTCTTTCTCAGAGCCCTCTTTATTTACATACAAAGATCCAATTTATTTTTGCATGTTAATACTATATTCTGCCACTTTGCTGAATTTTTCAGTTAGTTGCACTACTTTTCTTGTTGAATTTTAGGATTTTCTAAATATTGTCGTATCACCTACAAATAGAGAGTTTCACTTCTTTGCCAATGTGGATGCCTTTTATTTCTAATTGTTGTCTGGTAGCTCTTCCAAAGACTTCTAGTAAATTATTGAATAAGAGTGGCGATAAAGGACATCCTTGGCTGACTCCTGTTCACAGGGGAATGATTTCAGTCTCTCCCATTGAGGGAGAGGTGACTTTTGGCTTTGCACTGTTTGCTCTTAATGATCAACTTATCTTTTTCTGAGACACCATTCAATTCATAACAGACTCCCAGAGAGTTGGACCCAGTCCCTGTGAAAGCTTGAGCTTGCTTCCTCAGCTGCTAAATATAAATAGACCTGGAAATACTGAACTTTCTAAGGTATTGCAAAGTATTATCTGTCTAAAAAACAAACAAAAAACCACACACCAACTGTATTAGTCTGGGTAGACTAGAGAAACAAATACATAGACTCGCATATGGATATAAGGGAATGGTTTATATATAAAAGGAATGGAACATTGAGAAAGCAGCCCAACCCAGTCCAGTTCTAAGTCATAAGTCTGATATTAACTCATATGTCCAATACCAGTCTATAATGTCTCCTTCTGACTCACGAAGTCACAGACCAATGGGTACAGAGTCCCGGTGCTGGCAGGGGTCTCCTCATGGCTCCTCGTTTCCAGGGCTCAGGGTCCATCAACAGCATCCAGTGGTGGTAGAGGCAGTTCAGCGCTGGCAGGGGTCTCCATGTGGCTTCTCCAGCTTCAGAGGTCTGGTTCCATCAGGGCAAGGCCGAATGGCTTCTCCTCCAGCTCCTCAGATGCTGCCATGTTGTCTTACACATAGTTTGTTGCCTCTGAGACTAACTCCTAACAACTGGGGAGAGAGCTTCTCATCTTCATGAGGGAAATATCGTGAGATTTTCCAGAAGTCTCAGGAGAAAGCCATGCCCCCACGGAGGCCCATTGGCTATTCAATGGCTATCTCCAGATTAACAGGCTAGACTCCACCTCTACATCTCAATTATGAAATTAACATAAGCACATGACCGCCACACCAACTGTCATTATGTTCCCAAGAGTGTAAGTTTTAACAGAAACACATAGTCTTTTTTTTTTCTTCCCTAGAGCATGTAGTGAATTTGAACCACCAGCCCAACCAACAGTACTCTAGACACTGAAAATCAGTTTCTAGAACAAACTAGGAAGTTTTAAAATTAGTATTGGTAATCACTATTACATTAAGGCCTCGCTCTTATCTCTATGCAATAGTGAAAATGCTAAGATAAGATCACTAGATGTCCCGCTTTTGACATTTGTCCCGAGTCCTGCAGCATTTTAAAATTAAAATAAATATATTTCAATTCCATTTTTACATCCTATGAAAATTTTTGTTGCTTCATATAGACCACATTTTTAATCATGACTCACACCTCTCACCCCCTCTGGTCAATGATGTCCCGCTTAAAATCTGGTCACTTTATGCTAAGAGTAACTCCAATGAGAAACTTGTGACTTCAATGAGAAACTTACATTAAATTTCCTTTACTACAAAAGAAATACTGAAATGAAACTGAGTGCATTTGATTCCAGTTTAATCAGCCTTAACCGGATGACTGTAGACATTTTTATCCTCTTGGAAACTTTTTTCATCCATCCAGTAAACATTTATTGACTGCTCCTATGACTCTCTGTTTGGTGTTGAGAACATAGGAGAGAGTCCTTGGGTGGTAGAAATGATTAGCAAGCTTAGCTGCTAACAGAAAGATTAGAGGTTCCCGTTCACCCAGAGGGAGCTTAGGGAAAAGGCCCATTGATTTTCCTTCTGAAAAATCGGTCCAGTTTTATTCTGATACATGCGAGGTCACCATGAGTTATAGTTATTTGCATGATGGGTCACTAAGAGTAAAACTGTGCTGGCAGGCAATAGACTAGCTGAGTTTCCCTCTCTATGGTATAGACTTTGCTGGGAAGGCAGTGGGAGATCAAAAGAAAATTTGTAAACTATGGAATTTGAAGTAACTCGATCACTTACTAAACTCTGAGTGTTCTTTAGAAAGATCTGGACATTATATATGTTACAGTTTAGGTGACTTTCAAATGGTTTTTCTACCACGGGGTCTTAGTAAACTCTGAGCATCCTTTCTTAGACTCCGGTATAAACTGTAACATATGTAATGGACTGTTTCCTCATGAAGACCAGTTGGGATGACTTGATTATTTTGACATGCTCCTCTGCCTCTTAGTCCTCCACCTTCCCAAATGGATTTAGTATAAGTTCTTTGTCACAGAATGGCAAATGTACCATGTACATGATGAAATAAACCATGCAAGCATGCTTGGCACATAGTAGGCATACAATTATCATATCTTCCACTCTCCACTTCCATGTAGGCTCTGAAAGAAAAAGTTCACAGTATGAAGAGCAGATTGGGGCAAAACCCACAAAGGTGTGGTTGTTTGTATTTTTTGGCTAGTGTTTGGGTGTAGGATTTAGGTCAGAGGAAGTTCCACAGACAGTTCAATTTTAACCAGCCACCAGAGGTTTCAGAAAGGGCAAATAAAGGTCATAATTCTACCCCCATCCCATCACCTCCATTCTGTTCTGTCCCCAATCTGGTTAATTTGTCTGAGTCTGATTTCTCATGTCTATAAGAAGAGTTTGAAGTTAACTTCTCTGCTAACACCACAAGGTTACCAAGAGACCCATAAGAGGGTGGGGACAAAAACAAAATAATACTATAGATTATATTCATTAATATCTACCTTGGGCCAGGCTTTGTTCTATGTAGATGATGTCTATGAATTTGTTTCTCTAGTCTATCCGGACTAACACAAATGATATCCCCTGTTTCATGTCCTTTTTTGAATCTGACCTGAATAAGTAGCTCACTGTCAATTTATTGCTACAGTTATTATGGCATGACCTTCAGCACAGTTTTGCTTTCATGTGATACCAATGATATTGTTCTATAATTTGCACACTCTCTTAGGTCACCTTTCTTTGGAATGAGTACAAATAGAAATCTCTTCCTGTCAGTTGACCAAGGAGGTGTCTTCCAAATTTCCTGAGAGTGCTTCCAGGATTTCCCCAGCTTGCTGAAACCTTTCCATGGTTGTCCATCAATTAATTCCTGGGTCCTTGATTTTGGCTAATGGTTTAAGTGCACCTTGAACTTCTTCCTTCAGAACCTTTGGTTCCTACATCACATGCTACCTCCTGAAATGGTAAAATACCAAGTAATTATTTTGGGGACAGTCACTCTGTATATTATTTCTATCTTCTTTTGATACTTCTTGCATCATTCAATATTTTGCCCTCAGAATCTTTCAGTAGTACAACTCAAGGCATGATTTTTTTTCTTGAATTCTTTCAGGGTAAGATATATTAAGCATGCTCTTCCTTTTTGGTTTACTAACACTAGTTCTTTGCTATTATTACTATATTTTATTTTATCTTCTTGAGCTACCTTTTGAAATTTTATGTTCAGTTCCTTGCCTCATCATTCCTTCCATGTGCCTTAACTACTCTACCCCTAAGAGCAAGTTTCAGAATCTCTTCTAACATCCACGTCAATCTTCCTTGTCTAATGATGTTTTGCTTTCTTCATGAATAAGGAATGTCCTCACACAGCTCAACAGGTCTTCTGTCATTAGTGTTTAATGCATCAAATCTATTCTTGAAATATTCTCAATGTTAAGTCGGATGAACTCAGGTGGAATTTTGGCCCCAGTGAACTTATTTTTGAGCAACTAGCGGTCTGTTTCACAGTCATTCCCTGGCCTGGTTTTTCCAATTCAGTTCACTAACACCTAGAATCACCTTAGAAGCTGATATTGAGCTTCTCTAGCTTCTCTTCCCATAAATGTAGTCTATCTGATTTCTGTGTTTCATCTGAGGAAGTCCATGTGTATAGTTGTCTTTTGTGTTGTTGAAAAAAGATATGTATTATGAACAAGTTATTGGTCTTGCAAAATTCTATCATTTCTATTACCAAATCCACATTTCCTAACTACTACTCCTTCCTCTTTGTTTTCAAATTTTGTGTCCCAATCACCAATAATTATCAATGCATCTTGACTGCATGCTTGATCAATTTCATGCTGTAGACTTTGGTACAATGCCTCAATTTCTGTATCACTAGCTTTATTGGTTAATGCATAAATCTGAATCATAATTGTATTGATTGACTATCCACATCTGCAGATAAACATTATCCTATCAGACAGCATTTTACTTTAAGATAGACCTTGAAATGCCCTTTTTCATGCTGAATACAATACCATCCCTCCTGATTGTTTCATTCCCTGCATAGGAAACCATATGCTTTTCTGATTCAAAATGACCAGTAGCTGTCCAGTTCAGCTCACTAACACCTAGAAGATTAATCCTTTTGCATTACATTGCATTTTTGACAATTACCAATTTCCTAGATTCATTCTTTGATTTGCTGAGCAGAGAGATCGAACAAGTATGGTGAGAGATACAACCCTGATGCGCACATTTCCTGATTTTAAACCATGAAGTGTTCCCTTGTTGTGTTCACACAACTTTCTCTTGATCCATGTGAAAGTTCTTCATGAGCACAATAAAATGTTCTGGAATTCCCACTCTTCTCAAGGTTATCCACAGTTTATTATGGCCTGCACACTGCACAGTCAAATACCTTTGCAAAGTCAATGAAACATAAATAAGCATCTTTCTGGTAGTCTCTTGTTTGAGCCAAAGCCATCTGACATCAGCAGTGATATCCCTTGTCCTCTTCTCAATCCGGATGGAACTTCTGGCAGTTTTCCATCAATGTACTGTTGCAAGTATTGTTGACTTCTCTTAAGCAACATTTTTCTTGCATGCAAGATCAACGATATCCTTGTATAATTTGATCATTCTGTTGGGTCACCTTCCTTTGGAATGGATACAAATAGGAATCTCTTTCAGTCAGTTGACCAAATAACTGTCTTCCAAATTTCCTGGCAATGAGGAATGACTGCTTCCAGTGCTTCTTCAGCTTTTCTGAAACATTTCAATGAGTAATTCCATCAATTCCTGGAGCCGTGGTTTTGGCTAATGCATTAAGTGCACTTTCAACTTCTTCTTTAAACATTATTTGTTCTTGCTACCTCCTGAAGTGGTGGGTTGCTGACTAGATCTTTGTGGTACAAAGTGTGACAGTCTCAGAAACTCACCGTTCTACCCAGTTCTACAGGGTTGACATGAGGCAGAAGTGACTTGATGGCAGTGAGTTTGTTTTTCATAGGAATGTGAAAGTTGGACATTGAGTAGGGAAGACCTAAGGGCCCTTGATACATTTTAATTATGGTGCTGGAGAAGAATAATGAAAGTACCACAGACTGCCCAAACCATAAGCAGGTCTTTCTGGGAGAAGTACAGCCAGAATACTTCTTCAGGGTGAGTGTTGGAAGACTTTGTCTCACTCACTCTGGAAGTGGATATACAGAGAGACCACTCCCTGGAGAAGGACACCATGCTTGTTCCAGTGGTGCAGCAGTGAATAAGAGGAAGGCCCTTGAGTTCTGGCTACAGAGGGGAATAGGAGAATGCAATTTCTTCCTAGCCTAAGGTCTATTGTCATGAAGGCAGAGGTCAGAGTTGCCTCTACCCGTCATTGTCTTTTATCTAGCCTGGCACCAACAATTTCTCTCATAGCCCTGGTTTTTCTGCTGGGCTCAATAATCCCTTGCAGTGGCCCCACAGACTCACAGACACTATTCACAGCTAAGAGTGTTGACTAGGGAAGGTAACAGATTACTCTGAGTCAGGAAACTAAGCAGTTAGGTTACAGTCTTTGGTTCACAGCAATACCTCCCCTCAGTCAGCAGCCAAGTTGCTCACCAGCTCTCAGCCTCTCAGTCACGTGGTCCCTTCGCCACTCTGTCCTTTCCATCAGGAAGGCAGCCCATTGCTCTGCCCCACGTGGCTCATAGTCTCAGCACTGGTCTTTTGTTCCATCTCATGGTCTCCTTGCTCAGCTTCTGGTCTTGGCCTGGCTCCTCTGTCCTATGGTCTCTGTGCCGCAGCCTCTGTGGCCTCTGGTCTGAAGCTCCCAAATTTCAAACCGAGATCTCCACGGTGCCTCACTGGTAGATCCTCATTTTCATGGTTCTGGGATTTCTCTCTGTGTTCCTGCTTCCCCTTATAGCCAGGGGAGTGGCAAGTAAAATTGACCAATCCTAGTAATTAATGTTACACATATACCCTATTAGCATAGCCCTAAGCAGTCACTTGGTAGGCGTGATAGAGTCATGGATAGAAGAGCCATATTAAGAAATCTTACTTTACCACCACCACCAAGAGGCCCAGAGTGCTCTGCTTGGGCCAGGAGACTCTGGTGGTTTGATTTCACAATCACGAGCATTTTTGACCTCCACACTAGGGGGCCATGACCCTCTCTCCCTTAGAAATCATCACTGCCCCTGAGCTTTGGCAGACCCATGCAGGGATTCCACAAATGTGGGCGCAAAGTCGGAGGAAGGAAGGAAAGTCAGGGAAAGACTTTCCTAGAATCCTTTCTGGCTATCCCACTGGAGACCTCTGCCCTCCCCCCTCGCCACCTCCCCGTATCTTCTAGATGCATGCCGGGAGAAGGCCCATCATTCTGCATTAAAACGGCATGTTACCTGTCTAAGGAGGTTTGTTGGCACAGAGGGTTAAGCATTGGGCTGCTACAGAACCCAGAAACTGCTCCTAAAGAAGGGAGAAAGGCGAGGTAAGATTGATAGCCTCAGAAATTCAGTGGAATAGTTTGATGCTATCCTCTGGTATCGCTAGGAGTTAGAATCGACTGGATGGCAGTGAAGTTGTTGGGGTTTTGTGGTGGGGTGCATTTACCTGTCTGACTCTGTACAGAAGGTGGGAGCCACTGAGCACCAGGATTGTGCCTGGCTCATGGGGGCATCCTTGTAGGGCCTAGGACAGTGCCTGGCACAAAGTTGTTGTTAGGTACCATGGTGTCAGCCCAGACTCGTGGTGACCGCAGAGCACATTGGAAGGAACGCTCCCTGGTCCTGCACCATCCATATACTAGGTGTGGGTTGGGCCATGGGAGCCACATGATTTTCACTGGCTCACTTTCAATTAATTGTTGTGGAACAGATTTTTTTTTTTCTCTCACTTGCCTGAAAGCTCTGTTCAAACTCTTAGTCAAGATGTGGAAAGCTAAGAGCATGGGAACGGACCAAAGACTGTGGACCACATGCTAATGGAGATCCACTGAGAGGCCAGTGTGCTAAGGGTGACCCAAGTGCTCTTTCACTGTCTGATTGGGAGAAGTGTAGGGGTGGCCCATGCCCTGCCTTCCATGGCTTCTGGAGCTGGTGACCGATCATAGATCACTGGGCATAAGGGCCGTGGTGAAGAACCTCAGGATTTGCTGAGTGGTCCTAGGGCGGAGAGGACTATATGAACAGGAAGGCTTGAGGAGTGTCCACCCAGATGGTGCCCTTTCCACAGGTCGCTGAGAACTGTGAGCCCCAAGCACATTGAGCAACTGGTTTCCCTTCCTCGCCCCAGGCAGGAGCTGGCCCAGAGAAAGTGAAGAAACCTGTTCCTGGCGCCCGCCAAGGGGTGGGCGGGGGCGGGGCCTATCCGGGAAGGAGCTGATGGACCAGTTTCTATTGCTCCTGGACCGGATGCAGGGTCATGACTTGGGCGGAGGCAGGGGAAATGCCCTCTCTGGGCACACCTGTAAACCTTACAGGACCACACTGGCTTTGGGATGATATGACCCTTTGGGGCTCTAGGTCAGCGGTCACCTGGCATTAGACTTCCAGCTGCTAAGTCACACAAGAGGGAGCGAATCAGCTGAATGGCCTATTTAGGAGTTTTCGATCAACCTGTCCAGCAGACGAAGGAAATCAGGAAAGGGGCCGTGCCCAGCAATACCATGGGGGCAGATCCTCAAGGGTCCCGATTATCCAAACGTGTGTTTTTCGCTTCAGCAGTTTGGTGGGAAGAAACTGAGACAGTTGTGTGCCTGCATCCTAGCGTTTCCCCTGACAAGCCTTTTGTGTTCTGGGGCAACCTGTCTTCATCTCTCCCAGCCTCAGTTTCCTTAGATGGAGCACGAGGATGTCCACTTTAAATGTGTTGGGCGAGGGTAGATGCTCATGGCAGTGAGATTCTCTTTCCTTCCTTTGCAGAGGGCCAGGTCTCCCTTCTAGTCCAGAGACATCCCCATTGGTACTAGGACAGTAAGGGGAGGCAGGGTGGGGTTGGAGGCCTGGCTTGACAGTAATTCTCAAATCAGGCCAGCCTCAGTTTGCCCGCCTAGCCAGTGGGGTGTGGCTTGTGAGCGGATTCCTCCAGCAGCCCTGGCGCGGTGCTTCCGTAATCCTAGAAGGTAATTTCAATGCATTCTTTCACTCGCTTATTTCTTTATCTATTTATCCACAGATTCCTATCCGACAGAGGCCGCCTCTCACTCCCAGAGGCGGTATTCCTGGGCCAGCCTGCGTATGTTTCAACCTTACAAGGGCAGCGTCGGCTACTGTGGCAGCCGCTGTCCTTCCTCCTGAATGTGGGCGTCGGGCCCGCCCCCCTGGCAAGTCCAGAGCGGTAGGCGGAACCGGTTCCTCCGCGATCCGCATGCTCTGAGCCCACCTGGCAGTAGGCAACCTGCCATACTCCTACCTGGGATCCCTGGGAACTAAGAAGGGGAGGGGGGTGTGAACCAGGCCCTGACTATCTGGGCACCCTCTATCCCCCTTTGGCGTTTTCATCCAGGGAGACCCCAGGACCCGGCAGGCCGGCAACAAACCTCACCTGGAATCCTCGCAGCCAGCCCGCTAGAGTGTTCTCCCCATTTCACAGACGGGAAATTGAGGCACCTTGGTGGCGGAGCGGCGCCACAGTAGGCAGATCAATACTACCGGCCACTCTGCGGGAGAAAGACGAGGCTTTCCACTTCTGGAAGAAGTTAGTCTTGGAACCCCCCAGGGCAGTTCCAGCCCCCCTCGCCCCCTCCTCCTATACACTCTGAGTGGGCCTGGACTTGTGGCGGGGAGATCGGGGAATGAGGCTCAGCAAGTTTAATGGGCTCCACCAACGTTCCACAGGCGAAACGTGGCAGAAGAACTTCTAAGCGGATCTGTCTGGTGGCAAAACCCAGCTTGTTTGGTTTTTTTCCTGACCGCACCTGCCAGTGTAAAGGTTTTAACAAAGAAGATGAAAATATATCGCCTGTGAATCACAGATTCACCAATAATGATGGTGACGAACATAAAACTTCACATTTATTTGACATTTCTGGCTATTTCCTACCTCGAGCCCTTTCGCTGAATTGTGCAGAAAGAAACCTAGTGGAAGACACCATCCTCTGGATTTTGCAGAAGGACAAACTGAACCCCCACCCCCGCGCCCGCCCCACGCAGAAGGAAAAACGGTGGGAGGAGAACAAGGGAAAATCCCTGGCTCGGGGCCTGGGGTGCTTTTTCCTGGAAGAGGGAGGTCTTTTTTGTGGTAGTTAGACTTTATTTTTTATTAATCATTTTATTGGAGGTTCGTAAATCACTTATCACAATACATATGTACATAGACTGTGCTAAGCCCCTTCGCCTGCCTGCTGTTGTCCTCATTCTCCAAATCTCTGCTTTTCCACTTGAGCCCTTGATTTCAGCTTCTCATCCCCTCTCCTCCCCGCTCCCCCCTGCCCTACCACACCTCATTACTTTATAAATTACTATTATGTTGTCATATCTTAGGTTGTCTGCTCGACATCTCCCCTCACCTTCATAATGCCTGCTGCCATTATCATTCTCCAAATATATGCTTTTCCACTTGAGCCTTTAATATCAACTTCTCATCCTTTCCCCTCTGTCCTTGCTCCCGCTCCCCCACCAATCCGCAATACTTTATAAATTGTTATTGTTTTGTCATATCTTACACTGCCGGACGTCTCCCCTAGCCCACTCTGCCTATGTCTGTCCTCCAGATAGAAGGTTATGTGTAGGTCCTTCTGATTGGCTCCCCCTCTGTACCCCATCTTCCCTCCACCCATCCGGTAACCCCACTCTCACTACTTGTCCTGAGGGGTTTATCTGCCCTGGGTTGCCCGAATTTCCAAACAGGTTTCTTCCCTGATAACTGCCATTTTTTTGTAGCTCCCCAGCCAATCAGAGACGATTCTGAACAATTGAAGGTGACAAGTGTGAATGGGGCAGAAATGGAAAGGGACAAAGGGATGATCTAAGTACAGGGACTCTGGCATGCAGGGCAGGGCTGCGACAATTGAGTGGGTGGAGTGCTCCTGGGGTTCCCTCTGGGCTAGCCAGCTGGCAGGTGGTACACCCCATCCCAGCTCCTCCAAGCCGCCCTGAGTATGATTGAAAGCTGCTGGCAGCGCCCCTGTGCTTTGGCCATCTAAGCGTTTCCAGGGGATCCTCAAACTGGGGCGGGGGGAGGTGGGGGAGGGAGGCTCCCAACCCTAGCTCAAGCAGAGGGCAGGGAGACTAGTGGTGGTATGCTGGTTGGGCACACTGAGACTCCGAGGTCTCAGTGACCTCTTCCCTGGAAACATGGGGCCCTCACACTGACCGGTCCAATCCAGCCTGGAAATGCTAATGGGTCGGCCTTGAGTAAAGTATTTCACCTCTCAGAACATCTTCCTCTGTAAAGCCTCAAGTACGCATTGTGGGCTGTAAGTCTGTGTCTGTCTGTAAAGGTTTAGAATGTTCCACAAATCCAGTGGGGGTTTATTTTTATTATTAGCTAGGTCTGGGTAGGAGTGTCTGTTGTAGCAATTACTTCCTGGATGGCCTGGGCAGGTTTGTTGCATTTTTTTCCTTCCAGGTGGGGGTGAGGATAGGATGAGGTTCCCAGGCCTGCGAAGCTCACAGACAATTATGTTTGCAACGCTTATTGGGCAAGTGTCTTAAGCATTGTACGCGTATGAGCTCATTTATTTAATTCTATAATGGCAGCATGAGCGAGGTATTAGTATTACCCCACTTCACAGGTAGGAAACTGAGGCACAGAGAGGTAAAGTGACTTTTCTAAGGTTACACAGTTACTTTGTGGGATTTGAAACCACAAAATGTGACTCCACATTCCAGGGCCCTAACCACTACAGGGTGTGTCAGGCACTGTGATAGGCAGTAGGGGACAGCGAGGATAAACTCTGCTTGTTGAGAGGGGGGGAGTTTCTGTTACATCTGCTTAATGTTGCATGTATTTTATTAGAGTTTATATAATGAAGTTCTCGCTATATTTCCAACTGATAACGATATTACAGGGCAGGGTAGAACTGTACCACAGGGTTTCCAAGACTGCCAATCTTTATGGAAGTGGCTGGTGGGTTTGAACTATTGATCTCTCAGTTAACCTGTGCTTACCTGGGGCATGACCACCCTGGCTCCTTCACACAGTAGATGTGCAAGTAGTTTCCTTTCTCCAGTGTCTTTGCCATCTAGCTAGAAGTGCTTACCTGGAGTATCACCTGGGTCTTAGGCACTTTCGTTTCCTAGTCCGTGCTCCAGCAGCCCTGATTGTATAGTGGGTTATGCGGTGGACCGCTAACTGCAAGCCAGCCATTGGAAATCCCCAGCCAAAAAGAGTTTCAGTCTCCGAAATCCACTGGGCGCATTCTACCCTGTCGAGTCAGTGTGCATTGGCATCGGTCCGAAGGCAGTGAGTAGGTGCTCCACACACAGGAGTCTCCCCTCCACCCACCCCACTGTGTGGTCTTTCCAGTTAAACAGACATTGCTTCTGCCTCTGAGAATTACTGTCTGCACTCTGGGGTGCCAGAAGTGAGGGTGAATTTACTGTATTTATCCCTTGATTTCCAAAGTAGCTATGAGTACAGTCTTTTGAGTCCACGGTGCAATTCTCTCTCTCCTACCCTCTCTCTTTAGAGTCCTCGTGGTAGCTCTTGCTGTAAATGGCTCATGCTATGAAACATAGAATAAGGATCTTTCTGCACCACAAATGTAAACTGTTACTAGACCCATTGATGAAATGTTATGATCATTTCAAGCTTGACTTTTACATTTGAAGCTTTGAGTTAAATGTGGATAGGAAGAAGGAGAAAAATTAAAAGTTCTAACAAAAATTCCAGAAGTTCTCATTGGAAACCAAAATGTGCAGTGGATAGATTTCCAGAGTTGTAAAAATTAGCTTGGATTTTTAAAACATTCTCAAGCTGGTGTGGTTCTAGGAAGCATACACTAAGGTTCCATCATTCATCTTGGCTGTATTCTAAGAGTCAAAACTACCATTAGACAATTTAACTATTTTAAACAGTGACTAGATGTGAAAATGATCTGTTTCTGCCCATTGATGAAATAACCCCATGAAGGGTACCCAGCATGTGGCTGAGGCTCATGGGGAAGCTATTGTGAACTTGAGCTGGGATACGTAGGGAGCTTTGGAGATGTCAGATGCAATTGTCGTTGATTAAACCCTTACTCGGTGCCAGTGTTCAAACCAGTAAACCAGTTGCTATGGAGGCCATTCTACCCCTCAAATATATCAGAGTAGATTTGTGCCCCCTGGAGTTTTTAATGTCTGATTTTTTTTCTTTCTTTCTTCTTGCCAAGAAGATTGCCAGACCTCTCTTCTGAAGTACATCCGAGTAGACTGAACCACCAGCCTTTGGGTTAGCAGACGAGTGTGTAAGCCATTTGTGCCACTCAGTTTATAAGTGCATTACTAAAACCTCACCATGAACTTGTGAGAAAAATGAGTTATGGATACTGAAAAATAAATTCACTAATTGTTCATGCTGTCAAGGGAGTGAGGGCACAGACTGAGTTGGAATTGGGGTCTGAATCCAAGTTTAGTCTCTGCTTTTTCCTTGTGGCTATCCTTCATCTGAGCACTGGAGCTAAAATCAGCAGGGGCTTTCTTTCACCTCAGTCCAGGTCTCTCTGCCCCCTTTCTCATCGAGATTACTCTGGATTAACCTTTAAAACTCACACCCTCTTTTAAAGAGTTCAACTTCAAAATAAATTGAGTATCGTGATTTAGCAACAAATAAAAGCCCAGACAAACTTCTCAATCTTGCGTTTAAGCAAGCTTCCCCAGAGCTTCTCATTTCCTTTCCGCCCGCCACCCCCTCACCCCCACTAGAAAGCTGCCATTTGGCACAAGACCCTGCCCCACCCCACCCAAGTCATTTGCTTTTGAGGAAGTTGAGCCTGGGGAGGCATAGCTTGCTGGAGACTGTCTGAGCAGCTCTTGAACTCATGTGTGTCTCACTCCAAATTCGGTGTCTTACCTGATACTCTAACCCCAGCCTGATCACTCATCACCACACCAAGGCTCAGGGACTGCACACCAGGGCTTTTTCTACCTATATTTCCCAGGATTCAAGACCGGTGCTTTTTTCAGACTGCTCCTCTGCTTTGCCTTGCCATCATGCCCACTCATCTCCATTTGCCCGACGAGCTCCCACTCAGCAAGGTTCAGCTGAAATGCCACTTCCTCAATGAAGCCTTTCTGGACTCCCACCTACATCCAAATAAAGGGAAGCAATTCTTCCTTCGGGTCTGCCCACAGAGCTGCAGAATTATCTGATGGCTTCTTGAACACTTTTATGTCCTTATTTGTTTCTGTGATTTGCTAGGCTTTCTAGAGAAGAAAAACCTCTATCTATCTATCTATCTATCTATCTATCTATCTATCTATCTATCTATCTATCTATCTACATCTAAACTCACTGCTATTGAGTCTATGCTGATTCACATCAACCCCCTGTGGCTTTCTGAGACTATAACTGTTGACAGGAAAATATTGTTGGGGGGGGGAGTGAGATCTAATAGCAATAATTATGTACAAGAAAGAAGAAATCTTCTAAAATTGATGTGGTAATGATTTATTGGTATGATCAAACTTGAATTGTACTATATGTGAATTATGTGCCAATAAACTGTTCATTAAGCAAGGGCGTTCAGAGGCGATTCACTAGATGCTTAATCCATGTGTACTTACCTTCGTTAAAAAAAAAAAAGGAAACAACTTTAAAATAGGCCAGATCAAATAGGGTGATCGAATGATAAAGTATCACATTTTAACCTAGTTATATCTGCCAAAAATCAATTTTACAATACTCTTTCCTTGATAACAAAGATATTCACATTCCTTGACTATGATCAAGAGATTTACCTGAGGCTTAATCTATATGTGAGCCCTGCAAATGAATTTTGGAATTCCATTTTCATCCACAGCCTTCTGAAAACCAGGTGTTCAGAATTCATGTCCTGATACCATTCCCTCCTTCAGACTTGAATTAGATTATCTATAATCCTTGTATCACATAGGCTGATGGGCTTCCTTTAAGTGGATTTAGTTGGCACTCAAATTAGAGGGCTGCTTGTTTGAATACAAACTTTACAGGATGGCAGGTATCATTCTTTCTCACAATTGGGCACAATCTTTGCCACTCTTTGCTACAGCACCCATATCTTCAGTGATCTCTGTATGAGGGTAAGCTGTGTCAACATTTTTATATAGAAATTGACTCATCTTGTTATAAAAGCGGGTAAGTCTGTGTCCAGGCAGGTTCTAAATCTATGGGTCAGATGTTAGGTGGGAGGCTTCTCCTAACTCTAGTAGCTTCAGGGGCTGACAAATCCAAGATATACAAGAAGTCAATGGATTGGTGACTATGAAGGTGAATGAATCCAAGTTTGGCAAGTCAGGCTGCTAAGAACTCCTAAGATGCAGTATGACAGGCTCCCGACTCAAGTTTAAATAACCTGAGGTTGATGAGGCAAGTGCAGTTTCCAGGTCTTATAGGAAGCAAGCAAGACCACACACTTGAGGAAACTTCTTTTCAATGGATTGCATCAGGACTATGACCTGAGGAAGAGCGTTGTATCCCATTCTAATTTTCTCATTCCTGATCGGCTGAACTGACATTGTGTTAGTTCAGGTCCTGGAGGATTATTGGGTTTTAACTGCCAAGCCAGTGAACATCTTGGCCTAACTAAGTTGACATAAAACTGAACGATCAAACAGCTAAATCACTCAACACCTCTGAGTACTCCCTGGGTACTCTGCCACCACTCTCACCAACATGATGGTCGTTAGGATGGAATCACATCTTTTAATTTTAGGGACACCAAGAAATAAAGCAAAACACAAAAGCTGATAGCTGTAAAGTCCATTTTAACTTATAGTGACTCATAGATATAAAGCAAACACCCAACAAATACGTATGAAATAAATACATGTGTGTACACATGTAACACTGAATGTCACCATTACATTAATTGGTAACAGTTGAGTCTAAAGGCTTTCCATTCTCATAGATATCTGTACTCTATTGATGCTATAAAGAAAGTTTAATAGTCAATATGCTGAGGAGAAGTTTTATTCATTCGTTCTGTGTTGATTCAAACTATATACATGGAGTATCTGTAGCTCTCCAACCTCTGACCAGCCACAAACCCATGATCTTTTAAAGTCATCTTGAAGAATGTGAGGGGACTTCAAAAAATTGACAGGAAAAATGGAATTAAGAGACAAAGAAATTTTTCCATGAACTGTTTGAAGCACCTCTCTCCTAACCCCCATATAGGGAGCAAGGCAGAGAAAAGGCTCTGCCCTTACTGAGTTTCCTGTCTTTTGCAAGACAATAATCAGTGTGTCAGTAAGATGGTGAGAAGAGTGTGAAGAAAGAGTGAGATAATGAGAGAACAAATGAGGTGGATCGGGTTTTCGCTGCAGAGCTTTCATGGGTTGCATTCTGTTCTCTCAGTAGCTATGATGCTATCCTAACACCAGGCAGGACCTGAAAACATGATCTTGTTTAAAAACAGCGTCTGTGGAGATGCTTAGCTTCCAAAATGAGAGGCGTTATTATAAAAGACAGGGACTTCCAAGTTAGAGAGGCAATGCTTGGCTGTCTGGTTGCCCTGTGAACCTGGATGTGTTGCTTAAGGTCTTTGAGCACCCTCTTGAAACTCAAAACAATGAGCCCCATCAGAAGTCTAGGAGAAGACTAAAACAGGAGAGCACATGTGTTTCTAATAGGATCCAGTCAACAGGAGTTTAATAGATATGA